>PVHY01010592.1:0-51300 GCA_004024945.1 Uropsilus gracilis
TCTCGAGTTAATGTGCTCCTGGAGGATTACTCTTAATTCTAGGAACTGCAGTTTTCATTCTGTTGTAAAGTGAAGCCTACTTTAATACTCAACAAGTAGCAGGTACTTTTAACTGTTTAATGAAGGTATTGATAGAGGTCCAAGGCATAGCAGGCTCTGTTCTAATTCCAATTGTGCAATTTGTATATAACCCTGAGCTTGTATTGTCAAGCATCCACCTGGAAGCCATTGTGTTTCCTTTTTCCAAATGGTTGCTTATTTCCTTAGCCTTGAATTTCCTTTGCACGTCTTTCTTGCAGCCTATACCTACAGAGAACTTACTTGACCTTTGAGCTCTAATAAGATGATATGACAGATCCTGTAATAGACCCTTGCTATCCCCTCCCCACTCAGTCTCTCTCCCATGCCTCTTTAGTTCACACTGTGGTATCTCATGGAGATCTGATGTCAGTCCTCATACCTAATAAAAAATCTGAGAAAATAGGAAACATACTACTTAATCAAGTTTGAACTACATACAAGGCAGTATGTAATAGGGAAAATAAAATGCATTACAGCATCATTAACGTTAGGGAAATGATAAATGACCAATGGTGTCCAAATTGTATGTATGGGATAGCTGTGGGCTTAAGTTAAAGGAAGTTGATCCCAGCAGATTTCAAAGGAATGTAGTATCTACCAAATTGATGAGTATCATTTCCACACAATATGTAATTTCCTCAACCTGACATCGTCAGTCTTCTCAATTTGCCTCCACATTCTTTCACTAAGTAGTTTCTTATGCCCCCTATGTAAGATGTCCCTCCACTCCCTCCCAACTTAGTGCTTTGCTTACTAGATTCTTTGAATTCCCTCAATATGACTGTTAGCACAGATTACTCTTCAGTCCTGTAACTGTAGCAGGTGCATATAATTGATCTTGGTGGAGCATGGACTCATTTTATGATTTATCTCAAGGTTGTCCTAAGAGAGCACCTCAAAATCATTCAGAATCACACAACTAGGTTAAGTTCCTTTGATAAATAAACTAATATTTGGTATCCTGGGCTTGAGATGACCTGCTTCATCAAGCACATCTTTAGGGATCATGCCTCTTCACTTCCTCTGTGGGGTCTCCTTGATTTTCTCAATTCAAGGGGATTCATCCCCTTCTCTTCTAAGGTAGCATAAACAATTCTTACTGTGTCAGTCTGGTTCCCTGTTTCTTGCATTTATAGGTCCTTTTTGCCTATCATTCCCTATTATCTCAACAGTTAGAAGTGCTGTAATAAAATACCTTAGATTGGATGCCTTGAGCAATGGATATTTTTATTCTCACAGTTCTACAGACTGGGAAGTTCAAAGTCAAGGGCTGGAAGATGTGGTTCTTGGTGACAACTCTTTTTTTGACTCGCACATGGCCCCCATCTTACTCTGTGCCCACATGACCTGGATGCATGCAAATGTAGGGGGTTAAGAAAGGAAGGGAAGGGTAGAGGGGGATGGAAGGTGAAATGAGGAGAGAAGAGAGAAGCAGAGTGATTGCAAACATTCTTATGTCTCATTCTGTTTGTGTAAGGACTAGGATTCCACAATGAGGGCACTAATCTGTGACCTCATATATGCCCCTCCAAAGCCTGTAGCTGCCCTCATACTGGGAATCAGGGCTTCAACATATGAATTTTCATAAGACACAAACATTCCACCCTTAATATTGATATGCTTCTTGTGGGTGGGGGAAACACTCTCTATATTCCTTTCACACTCATCTATATCTGGTACTTACTTGCAGTTCAAGGTAATAACTGATTGGTGCAGGGAAAGAAATCAAACCCAATGGAGTGATCGCATTTAGTCTAAACCAGCCAAATGGTTTGATGGGAAGGTGGATTGACAGGGCCATTATGTAAGTTAATTTGCTCTAAGATGTCATCACCATTCTTTGCTTTTCTGCCTTTCAATCTACATGAAGACCTTGTCCTCACACAGACAGACAGACAGCTTCGGGGTGGATTTAATAATCAGTCAAGTGAGAAGAGCCTCTTCCAACATGTCTGCAAAAACACTTCTGTTTCAAGAATGATTATTAAAAGCCACAAGGAAGGCAGTGATAACACAGTTGAAACATTGACTTACTGATCAAAAGAGACACTAATACCCACTCCTTAAGGGAAGTAGTTAGATTTTAACATGCATACAAGCAAATCCCTGTGCTCTTTCTTTTCTCTTCTGCATTGTCACATAAAATCCCATCTCTGGTATTTTCCTTTTGATTCACAGCTCTTCTGCAAGATTTCCCCCTTCTGCATTCTTCACATCTTCCTTTTCTTTCATTTTCTTTTACTTCTTTTCATCTACTTGCCACAACTTTTTATCTTGGTTTCCTGTAGTTTTTGCAATATTCTTGGTTAGCCTGCTTGCCCCAAATCCACTTTATTTTTCCTTTCTGTTCAGAGATATTTTTCTCCTCAAATAGACAACACAGCAATGAGAACAACAATCACTGTACACTTTGTTGAAAAGGAAACTTCATCAAGTAAATTTACAGTGGAATTTGGGTTTTAACCACCCCCTTTTTAGGTAAGATCTCAACTTCTCTAAATCTAAATTTCCATCTGTAAAATAACATGTGCACAATCCAACTTGCACCAGGAGAACTTTTAATAGTATCAATTATTATTTTGATCAATTACACATGGAAATTGAGCCACTGATATTGGGGTTTCTAAATGAAGTCACTACAAATTGAATCCTTCATTGTAATCCCCTGGATTTGAACTTCATTTTTGATTGCCAGAAAGATCTTTGTTCTTTTCACTCAGGACAGCAGTCTTCTGCCATAAAATAACATGTATTTCTCTGTGGCAGATAAGGAGGACTCCTGGTTTGGACATATATCTAATAAAAAGCATGATGCGAGAAATGTAAACGGGGCAGTGAGCCCTGAACAAATCTTGTGACAGGAACCAGCAGCCATTGGCTAGATACACAATTCTTTTCATTGATGAAAGGGAAAAAAAATTTTTTAATAAGATGAGCAATTATCCCTAGCTCTTCCAAGTTAACTCTTCCTAATAGAAAATCTACATCTGACTTAGACTTTCGGTGCCTGAATTAGAGGAAACTGGAATCATTTTCCCTCTCAAGTTCACACAAAACCACTAAAATGGATTTTCAGGAAGGAAAAATAAGGTGAGTTTCATTTTAAAATACTTTCAAGCATTAAGTGTAATAATCATAACACTTCAGAGCTGGAAGGTCACTTAAAGATAATTTAGATGACTGGTTTAATTTACAGATGTGCAAGTTCAAAGCCGTGCCACTCATACAACTTGTTTAAAGTCACAAAGGGTTCTGAAAATGTCAGTTCTATCTGGGCCTTGGCACAACATTTTGTTCCATATGCTTTCTATTCAAGGGGGTCAAAAGTTGCTTGAAATCACAACAGATTACAGCCATTTTTTTTTTAAATCTGAGTTTAGAGGTCTTTTATTTCACGTGCTCTGAAATTGACCTTTGACAAGTTTGTTGAGAAGACAAGCAGTTTTTCATCACTTTTGTTGTGTACTTGCTACAAGGAGTGTGCTATCAACATAGCTTAAATGTTTCCATAAAACCTAGCACTTGATACATAGTTTAACATATATTTCAAAGTCATAGGATAGCTTATTGATTGTTGGTTCACAACCTAAGACTTTCACAACCTAAGACCTTTCACCCAAGTGAAAATCACAAGTGACCCAGTACACAGGAGGGCAGGAGGGACTGAAGAAAGAGGCACGTGGCTCTAGATTGATAGGTGGTACGGTGGTTTTCATCAGTAAGGGAACATACCTGGGAGGCTAGTCTTGGGTGACTGCAAGGTGAGCAGATCTCCAGAGAGAATCTGAAAAGTTAATAAGTAGACCTTATTAAGGTTCAGTGATGTATGCTGTGCAAACGTTCTCAGCAACACATCACCTTCTCTAATGGATAGAATAGTAAACCAGGACTACAGGGAGAGAGGACTTTCTGCCTAAACAGAACTTGTGTGTTCTTTACAGAAAGAAATCTATTTATTATGCAGAATACCATTATAAATCTTGTTGTCCTGCACAGACAGATGAAGAAGGCCCGTTTCCCAATAGCATGATCAAAGGGTCTATCTGGAGAACATTAACCTGGTCTTCCAATATGTCTCGACTTTTTGTTGTACATATTCATCATTTTCCTCAGTATTTATGCCAGGGACAACTGAAAACTTCACTGTATTGATTCATTTATTCCCTCGTCAGACCACTGTCTAGGGTAGAACCTGTCATCCGAGCTTCAGGATATGCCCTTTTTAGTCTTTGAGAAAAGTCCTGATGTTAAAGGCAAAATATTTATGTAATCTGAAGAGAAATCAGAGTATAGTTGGGGGAGGGATGGTCACAAGAGACTAAGATGATGGTTCATGAGTGACAAGGTGGTGGGAGAACCTTTGGATACATATATATATATATATATATATATACACACACACACATATGTATGCAGCCTATTTTTAAAAAATTATATATATATGCAGCCTATTTTAAAAAATTAATAAAATTTAATTTGATTTCTAAAATTGGAAAAAAAACCCTAAATTTGTATGGAAAAGTGCCATTCTTGTCATGCATGGTTTTAGGTGCATAGATGCTTCAAGATAAGTGTGTGGATAAAATACAGATGAATAAATAAAAATAACAGATCCCAATAGATGTTATGTGTGAGTCAGCCAATAGATCATCAATTATCCATGATTTCTGCTAGTTGCTATTCCTAATCATGCATAAATGTTTAAATTTTCTGATATGAACTTTATATAACATATATACTCCCACACAACATGCAGAAGAATAAACAAATATTTTGATACACATCTTGACCTTAAGATACAAAGACTATTAATGATCATTAAAAATTAAGAGACTGAGAGGAAGTAAAAAAAAATATATGTCATGGTTTAGAGAATAGGACTTAATGACACTGAGTAAGTCAAACTCTAGTATATTGCAGTTGATATTGACTCCTACGTGTGGCATTTGTAAACCTGCCAAACACTCTTAAGGAAGCAAAAAGGCATTGGGACTGCCAGTGTTTGATTAGACTGCCCGTGTTTGAGTGTACCCCAGTCTGGAGCAGTGACTTGGCCCTGGAATGAAAGGTGTGGGTGTGCATGAGAGACATTCCCACATCCTGTCGTCGAGTTGTGTAGTCCCTGACAGTTGGGCCGAATTTATAGCAGAGCAGTGCTGTGTGGCCTTGGGTGTGGCATATCTGCTCCCTGAGCCTGCCTTCTCATCTGTAAACTCAGAAAATGGTTTTCGATGGTATCTGTCGCTGCTGCCACATCTAACTTATTCTTCTGTTTTAGCAGTGAATAAGTGCAAGAGGGAAAAACAAACTCCTAACTAAGGAATGAGTAAAGTCTTGCTTGTCTAGCCCCAGTTTGGGGCCAGTTAGTGCATCTGCTGCTGAGAGTCGAGAAACAGTGATGATTCTTCTTTTCTCTCCATTGTATGATTGCAGTGGGTGTCTGTTACCAGATTTTACTTTGCTTGTTTCATGATGCTTTTCCTCTTCTTGAATGCCTGTAAGTGGGTGTATGAAAATGTTTGGATATGAATAAATGCATATTGCTCAGAACCCTTTAAAATTCCTCCGTTCCACACTTCCTGCCAGGTGGGGAATTCTAAGCCATGCCTCTCTCTCTGGGAATGATTCTGTGGTCCGCCGGCCGAGTCTGGTCTGGGCTGCTCTGACCACCTATTACTCAGTCAACTTAGGTGGCTTTTGACAATTCTCAAATATATTCATTTGTATCCTATGCCTTGCTCTCGTCTGAGTGTTCATCATGTCCTGACTGCATTATTGCAAAAGCTCTGTAACCGGTGTGCACGAATCCACAGTGACAGAGAGTTTACCTTTACAGGCAGCTTTCAGAAATGCAAACCTGCTCATGCTAACTGCTCAGCTGTTTTCCCAGCTTCCCCCTTCTCCACCTGTGGCACCCGTCAGAACACTGCTGGTTTGCCCTTTTCTCTTAATACACAGATCAGCATCCCTGCCATAGCCTTGGAGACCCCAGGTCCCTCATTCCTATCTTTCCTCATCCTGCACTAGCCCCTGCCTCCATTCTCTATAGAACACTCCCCTTCCTCTGTTGCTCTGCAAGCCAGGCTCTCTTTGCTCACTGCCTAGAGCTCAGCCTCCTTTGTTCTGAGTTAATTTTACTCATTGTTTAGATCACAATGAAAATACTCTTTCTTAAAGGAAATCTGACAGATCTTTCCAGCAGATATGGTGCTTTCTGTTAAATATTCCCATCATTTTGCCTCTTCTCTTGTGTAGATTTATTGCATTCAAATCCCTCCTGCCAAGTGGAACTCGGTTACCTGGGAGGAGTTTCCCCAGCTACCTTGAGTTCAGTTTGTCTTCTGGCAGAGTGGGAAGGATGATGTCTCGAGATATCAAAAAGCGTGCATGATGATGCTGGACGTTTGCTTTGCTTGTATTTTATTTTATTTGTATTTATTTGTTTTTAAATTCACTGGATTTATGTCCAAACATCTTCACAAACATATGCACACACACAACCGCTTACTTTAATTGCATGTTTTAAAACCAACCTCAGTTGTCTCAATTTGGAGGGATGCAGAGAGTCATTTTTTGAAAATTCACTATCTTGTATTCTTTAGAATAGCAGTTAGAACACAAGCACTTCAGCATTCCTACCAGGGTCCAAGTATAGACTGCACTGCTTACAACATGTGTGACCTCCTGTTGTTTATTTGAGGTTACCCCTCTATAAAATGGGAATAAAAGCAGGATTTACTGCATAGACTTGTAATGAAGATTAAATACATCCACCAAGAATGGTGTTCAGATACAGTAAGTAAGCACTATGTGGGTTCTAGTTTGCATTACAGATTAGCTTTTACCCATCTTGAAAATGCAATTCGGATGGCTTTCTTTTCCTAATATGATGACAAGGCTCTTAGAATTCTGAAAAGGCACAGGGACATGAGTGAAAGAGAATGCAAGGCAGCACAGAAGTCACCTTTTTACATAATTTATCGTGTACATAACAGTTAGGCAAGAAGGAAGATTTCCATTTGTTTTCTCGCCTGATGTAACTCTGCTTTTAGGGTCATGAGTAGAATGAAACATCTTGCTTTTCCTTCCACTATCTTTTTCCTGACAAAGTTCCTGTATGTCTTTTCAGGAAGCCTTCAGACCAAATCAAGGATGAAAAAGGTTGCTTGAGAGTATAGTGTATGGGAGACTTTTTTTTATTCAGTACTGACCAGGCATGAGGACAAATTTCAATTCATTAATCTCTTCTGAAAACCCCGTGGCAATAAAAGACTCGCCTTACCCTTCTGGCAGAGAGAGGAATCACTTATTCCACTTTTTCTCATGAAGGGCTCATCTTCATCACAGTTTTTCCTGTTACCCACCCTCAACAAGTGATTTTTCTCTGAGACATTTCCAAATCTTGACCCTTAGCAGGCCCTGTGGAATCAAGACCAGCATTTTCTTATAGGGAAAGCCTTCCTCTCTGGAACCTATGAGGTCTGAGCATGCCTGGCTCTTTCAAGCCTCTTTCTGGGGTGCACTTCACTTTTCTGCTTGTCTGGTCAGCTCCATTCTTCAGTATTTAACTCAGAGCTCCAGGATGCTTTCTCTAACCAACCCTGTTTCTTCTCGAAGGGGGCTCTGTCTTGTTTACTATGTTTTTGTCTTTAGAGTGACATCCTGAAGCTTTACTTGCATGTGTGGCCAGGATGATCTTTTATAGAATGATGAAGTGATAGCATTGATAGTAAACAATGTTGGCTGCCCATCCCAAGGATATCTCCAGAGCAAATCTGGTTTTTGATCTTTACCTCCATGGCGAAACCTTCCAAAATTCTGTTCTCTACCTACCTGAGTCATTCGACACTTTTCTTTTTCCTTCCCTTCCTCCCTCCTCCTGCCCCTCCCAAATATATCTGTATCTATCTATATGTATGTATATATACACATATACACACACATATATAATGACGTATCATTGTATTACATCCTTGTTAACTTTATCGCAATACAGGGCTTCTCCCCTCAAGTGTGGTTACCATCACCAAAGGACCCATAATCCTGTACCCAGCCCATTATGCTCAAACCCCACCCCCCAGTCAATCTTCCCTCCTCTTGAATTCTGCCAGTCCCCCTTCTTGAGTTTACATTGCAGCTTTCCACCCAAACTAGAGCTGTTACCATAGTCTGGTCACTGATGATTTCTTTGTGCAGGTCCTCAGTACAAATCTTTACACTCCTCGTGGATGGCAGTTTTCTGTTATCCCTGAATCCAAGTTCTTCTCAAAGGTCTGAAATAGAAAATGTGTTCAACAAATATGGAAAGATACAGATAGATGAAGATGTAGGGAAGTTAAAGCTGAAAAAGGCAGGCATGATGGACACCTGTTCTCATCCTCTGAAATATTCTGACACTCAGGTTTTTTTGTTTGTTTGATTGATTTTTACCTTTCACGACTGCAGGAGGGGTTATGTGCAGGGGGAGGTTTGTTTGGCTTTAACACCTGCTGGCTGTAACCAAGCTGCCAGAAAGCACATGCATGCCCTCAGAAGGAATCCTCAGCACACAGGCGCAAATGGCTCTGCATCCTCACAGTTGCACACATTTAAATTAAATTTGTGATTTCAAAGATCAGTGAGGAGCAAAAACTGCCATGCACAACATGGCGATAAAGATAGTGTGAGAGGCTTTGTTTTTCAATGGAAAATGGTGTTGCAGCGAGGACTGCCTTTTTCTTTCCATTCAGTGATCCTTTATAGCATGTTGCCTTCATCATTGTGAGGAAGTAGATTAGAAGTGACTGGGCTCAAAAGACCTCTTTGTCAAAGAGCTGATGGGCTCCAAACGGGATTCTATATGTACCTAAGCCTCTACATGCGACTAGCTCTTGACACAGGAACCTCTGCAAATTTTCGTCTTCCATTAAGCAATCATACTAAATAACTGGGTCTTTGATAGTGGAATTATTTCAATTTTTATATTTTGCTTCTGAATAAAGGCAATGTTTCATTGTAGTTCACTCATTTACATTGCATATTTTTTTCTACATTTAATATGTATGACCCCTGTTTAAGTCATCTGAAACCAACTCATGCCTTATTTTCCCAAGGTCTTTGGTGGTGCTGTTTTTTATTGCACCATTTAACTCAAAGACTTACATAAAAATGTATGCTTAAGTTTATGAAATTTTCAGGATTATCAGGGTTTTGTTCAAAACAGAACCTTGGAAAGGAGAATTTTAAGACTTTAAATATTTAGTTGGTAACGTTTTATTCATAAGGATAGTTATAAATAATCCTGTGTAAATTCCCAAGTTAGTACTTATTGTAAAACTATAGTAATTATGGCTATTAATATAATTATTCATGGTAATCAATATGAAAATAGGTTCTATATCAGAATGGGATTATTTTCCCCCAATTCTTGTTTTCATAATAATTCAAAAGAAAACGACTAAAAGATTTTTTTTTTATACTCTGCATGCCCTAGATAAGGAAAAATGTGAAATAATGCTTTTAAAGGTAAAGGATTTAGAAGAGAACATGTATAAGTAACAAAAGCCACCACATACCCCTTCAGGAGTTTAAGAGTAAGGATTTCCTACCTGTTGATTTTTATGGTCCCAAAGTCCTCTTCTTAGTATAGATGTTTCATACATTTAGAACCAGAGAGTTGTTCAATTTGATTGTGTAAACCAATAATCACAACCTTGATAACACTAATGTGCATCAGAACTTAAAGTTTTGTTGCAAATATGTGTGCCTGATTTTTTGTTAAATATGTGTTGTCTGGTTGATTTTAGATTGTAGGAGTTCATTTTAAAAAGGAAATGGTAGTTGGCATACAACTAGACACCAAGAAATATGCTTTCTGATGTGTTTTGATAGGAGATAGTCTGAATTTTTGCTCGATATGTCTCAGAATTTTCATAGTACCGTCAACACCTCCCCTATCTTTCACTTCATGTCTGTCAGTGGTGTGTCTCCCAGGGATTCATGGAAAATACATGGGTCGATTGTAGAATTACAAGTCTGTGAACCTTTAGAACTGATATATCAGGTTATATATCTGTTTATAATTTTCGAGGAATGTTATTGTTAGATTTCAAGTGATCCTCTAAATAGAAAATACTACTGAAACAAGGGCTTTTAGCGAATTTAAAGAATATTGGTATTAATCACCCATTACATTCCAAACATCTCACTTTCATTAATGTAATTTCCACTGCAGTATAATAAGATAGTTGAAAATATTTCTATTTAACAAGTAAAAATTTTAGACTTTGAGAAGTTATGGGGGTTAAGTCATACAACTAGCAAGTGACAAATTGGGCATTTTTCTCATATCCATTTTTCTTCAAAGTGCATACTTACTCTGCTAAAATCTCCTGCCACCCACAGACAAAATATTTATTTAAAATGGTTCCTTGTCTTGTGGATTTTTATTTTTCTTTCATCGCTGACTAAAAGATATTCTGTAAAGAGAATGATACAGTGTGCTTATTTATGGAGATGTACTGATTTCTGATCACTAATATTTGCAAGTATTTGGTTAATCAAGATCTTTCGTAACCTCTGTGACTTCTGCCCATAGCTTCATTCCTGCACATTATTCAGAGCAGAGATCAAGAAGTTCATTCTACATCTGTTTCTTCTGACTTACTTTACTGAAATGAAGTTTCCTCAGAGTTGCACTGTGTTAATGTGAATAGGTTATAATACTGAGTAGGAAGCTCAATGAAAGCCAGAACCTCAGAATGTGTGACCTACCAGAGTCATACTAAAAACAAGGATGGATGTTATAATACCTCATTTTGACATAACACAAGTGCAAGGCGGTCAAAGTTGAATTTGTAATAGGATTGGTTTTCTAATTTTTAATGTGTTATTACTGCTTATGGGAGACAAATAAAATCAATCTGAGGACCTGTCAGAATTCAGGAGCTTTGGGAAAGTTCCCTTCATCTTATATTAGCAGGTCTTAGGGATTTTCCATCTGCTCTGCAAGTAAAGTGAAAATATTCCTTTCCTTTAGGTAATAACAAAGGATGTTGTAAGTGATATAGTATCTCAAAAGTAGATTTCACCTTCATTTGTGCTTTCCATTCTAGAATAGAGTGGCTCATTTTCCTAGTTTATACTAATATCATTAAACACTGTAATTGCAAACCAAGTGACTTCTGGCAGTCACTAATTTCTTACATCAGTTATATATAAAGAGAACAGATGGAAACAGTTGCAACACTCGGAGGCCCCCGTATTTTTCTCTCTTAGCAGGCGTAAGCACCCATGGAATTTATGACTCCTTATTTCACTACCTCCTGGATCTTACCCAAAGATAGATCTCTATTGCTGCACCAGGTTCAGAGGCCTCTTTCATTTGCACAGAACTTTCTCTAGGCAGAGTGGAGTCAGAACCTCAGGAAAGGTTAGACCAGGGAGGCATGTTGATGGTTGTGGCCATGGTAAATATCTTGCTTTAAGTTTTCTGACATCCTACATTTTCTGCTGTCTTTTCACAGCTCATCCAGGGTTGTCCATTCTGATGTCTTACACTTTTGAATAGTTTGGTTAGAGAGAATAATTCAACTGCCAGTTACTCGAAGGGATGCTTAGGACACTGGATGTTTTGAGAAGATACCTTGACTTTTGTAAAGTGCTGGCCTGCAAAACATCAATATACATCCTCTTTATTCTAGACTTGGATGTGGAGTGCCAGGTATTTATTTCTAAAGAATGGGATGGAAAATAGGATTCTTGGTAGGCATAAAATAAATGAGTAAAAGTAAAAAAAAAAGCACTGGTGAAATTATTTGAGTTTTTTTCTGTGCAGAGATCTGACATGGAAAGAGTGACTGCCATCTGCTCTGTTAACAAAGAGAAACGAATCACGGCCTTTAAACCTTGTAATTTTTAGAGTTTTCATTTCTTTACCTAAAAAATACAGTCTGTTAGAACCGATGTGAACCATGAAGATATTTTATAGTGTTTGTTTTCTAACATCATAAAATAATACACTCATGACTTAAAGCAACCTTTTGGCTTTGACTATTCTAAATTTTCTTGGTTTAGAGAATTTTTTTTAATACCTAATCTTAACGAAAATATTTTGGAGGGGAGAAGTCCCATGGCCATGCAGGCTTGGTTATGTCTTACTGTTCTGTGCTATCAGAGTATCATTCCTTGCCTTCATAGCAAATTTGCCGATTTTCCAGTTTTTAGTCACTCCCGGCCTACTTGATCAACATCTATTTCCCTTACTTGGCTCTGAAAGTCTCAATCTGGTGACTTGCATATCTTTGTAAAAGACAAAACCTGATCCTACCAGACAAAAATAAATAAATAAATAAATAAATAAATAAATAAATAAATAAATAAATAAATAAATAAATAAATAAATAAATAATATTTTAAAATCAAAGTATGAGTAAATGATTCTGAAAATTAATGTGCTTTAATTTGCTCTTGCTATATACCTGCTAGTTTTTTTTTTTTAATGAATCAAATGAAGCAAAATCATTTCCAAGGAGAGAGCTGTTACTCAGTAAAGATCTATTATGATACTTTTCTGAAAGTCTCTCAGTAGTAATTGTCAGTTCCACGGTTACTATGTAGATGAGCTATTAACTAATATCAATGGAAAATACCCTGCAGAGAACCTTATGCTCAATTAATACTCAGCAAGCATTACAATGTTACTTACTTGAAAGAAATTTGGCTTCCTTATTATTTTTTTTTCTTACAGCTAAATGATGACAATGATTCCTATTATTTTTATCTAAGGAAAGAGTACAAATAATTTTGTGTGTTGACTTTCCTGTTATGGAGCACCTGAAAAGACTCCTCTTCACAGTTCCTATGCAGGAGATTGTACAGAAGAATTGATATCTTTGTCCATCTCCCAGATCTGCATATTGTACCAGTTTATGAGACAGGACTTAATTATCATGCTCAGCTAAAATGATCAGATGCATGGACATTTTTCTTATTATACAAATGCAATTATTAAACCTTAGGTTAATGAAATACATGTATGATCTGATCCATTATGTACTTTGGCTTTGAGAAATCAGCCTTTCCTATCTTCAGCTCTTTTTTTGAGCAACAACAAAAATGTTCTTATTTAAAAAAAAATTCTTATATAAACATTGGTGTCTAATTAATTTGACAGTGTTTATAAATCATTTTAGAAAAACATCCTATTAACTAGTCCTGGTCTTGTGAGACACTTGCTAGAGTTTTTATTTTCTTGTTTTCTTTTTCCCTGTAAAAACAATTTAAAACATTTAAAATGAAGAAATGAATAGTCACAATGGTATGGAAGCATTAGAAACATTCAAGTACTTAATATTTCAGTTTGGTATACATTAGGCTTAAAGGTAGCATACTTAAATAGTCTAGTGTTCAAATTAATTTTTAAAAATGAAGAACAGATTGAGTTTTTTAAATAACATATTTTATTTCCCATCTAATTCTTATGTATTATAATTATCCTATGAAGAAATACTTTGCTGACCTTATACTCCATATTAATATGGTTAGAGGAAGTAGTTGATACAAGGATAATTTAAAATACAATCAACAGCTATAACCCATAGTTTGTAATGTTTTTCATGTAAAATGTGATCTTGTATATAGCTTATTTCCTTGATCACTACAGTCAGGTTAGCAAAAACCCTCATTTGTTAATATAAAATTCATGCGAATTAGAAGATTCTAATTCATTTTCATTTTAAGGTACTGAAACATTTATTTAACAAATAGTTTGTCTGGTTAAAGTCAATCCCCACCCATTCACCTACTTCTGAACAGATGAAATGATATCTGTATTTCAAAATAAATCCTGTGGCTCCTAGAGAATATTTGAGCGTGGTAATACAGGGCCAGACTACTGTAATATAGAAGTCAGGGACAAATATAATTGCAAAGGCAGTGTGAAACTGGGTCGTCATAAGACAAAATATTTATTAAGGAGTTTGAATTATATTCTGTAAGCAAGAATTCTGAGATGTATATTTGTTCAGGTGTTTGGTATACTATATATTTTAGTCTGTAGTAGAGTGCCAAGATAAAGTGCCTTTTTTATTATTAATTTTTTTTTCTCCTTTCATTGTAGTTCACTGGGTTTCTGCTCTGGTGGATAAAATAACAGGAAGCTTTCTGTATTGATGCAGGTTATCCAAAGAAACAAAAATGGGGGTAAGGCAGGTGGAGAGGGTAAGGGAGGAAAGAGAACCATGTAAGACATTTATCTTCAGGACTTATGCATTGTCTAGATTTGAATTTATTCATCATCTTCTCAATCTCAGGTGGTCTGTTTATCAGTCTGTAGTGCTCAGGAGATGGTGTATCACAGTCTTGTGACATCACAGGAGAATCACAGGATTCTCCAAGCCCAATAACCACTTGAATTACTTAAGCTTATTCTTCTCAGAGGAAACAGGAAACTTCCTGATACCTTCTGTCCCTTAACGTCCACTGTAGCTCAGCTTCTAAATATTTTTCCTTGGGCTTATGATCTGTTACTATAAGAAAAGAAGGTGAGGTAGTGGTAGTTGCTATTTTAAAACATCTTTCCTTTTACGTTCAAATAGGATCACTTTAGAAACCACATGACTGGGTTTTTTGTTTGTTTTTTTTTTTTTTTTTTTTTTTTCAGGAAGATGCTTAATTTGACCTCTGAAATTAAGTAACAGTAGAGATTGTTCCAATCCAAGTATGCTTTTATGTTTCTAAGTTCCAGCTCTATTGCCCTAGGGATGAAGCTATTTGTGTTTTGAGACATACAAAGAATAAGAAAATAGAAGCTGTTATCTGGAGAAGGTCTCTCTGGGCTAGAAATTAGGTTAGAGAGACTGGCCAGTCTCTCTGGGAGAGGGAGATCTGAAGGAGTTTAATAGCTATGTAAAATGAGGGGCATCCTGATTTGTAAAAAAAAAAAAAAAAAAGCACTGATGAAAGGACTTTGTCTGAGGAACATGTTTCACCTGTCCCTAGTTATTTTTTTTCCCAGGATCAGGATTACAAAGACTCCATCATAGCTTAGACAAGCCATAGAGGTTGATGCAGGAAAACTATATACAAGAGCACATTATGTGACTTGGAGGGGGTAAGGACAATGTAAGTAGAAACTTGCTGATGATCTGAAGTCTTCCCCTCTCACACAGTGTTAGATAGCAACCTGGCTGATATTGGAACTCATTAAGCCCGCTGGAGTTCTGAAATAATCCTTAGGCTTTTAGGACAGAGAAGGAGTGACAGAGGTAAGGCACTGACACTATAGATTTATCAGTTTGGTAGGTGGTCAGTGTTAATATAATTTGAATAGGGAAGTATTATCATTTCACTTGTATTATCAATGATATGGAGTTGTGTTAAAGCATTGCATCATTTCACAATAGCCCAGTGTTAACAAAGCTTTTTTGGACTTCCCTAATTTTACACATAAACTTATGGAATTATCTGCTAAATAATTGAGACCTTTCAGAAAATAGGAGGGAATGCATAGATTTAGATTTTGTGTAAGTTTCTACATTGAAGTTATTTGGCCTACTTGACTCAAAATAAGTGAAAATTATATAAATTTTGAAAAATATGATTCTGTTATATTGTTGATGATGTTACTTATCAGGAGGAAAAAAAGATCATTTTTTCTTTTGAGGGGCATCCTGATTTGTCACTGTTTAAGACTTCACACCAGCTTTTTGTGCCTGATATTTATTTCTAGAAGTCTCAGTCTTCTGGTTTTGTGATAACATCATAAATGTTCATCAGGTTGCACATTATGTGTCATCAGCATTCTTTTGTTCATGTGGGAGCTATCATTTTATTCATCAACATCCCTTGAAGTTAAAACTTTGGAAGTTGGTTTTCAGTGTGTGTAGAACACTTATGGAAATCAAGGTCAAAAATATGCATTTGGAATTGATCTTCACATGAATGACAAGAAGATATGCATCTTAGAGTCACATCAATTTAAACTTTTAACTACTGGCCCATAGTTGATTGTGAACACTTCACTGAGGATTTGATAAGAATGAAAACAGTGACATGGAAATTCTACACATAGGGATGAAATTTCGTTGTGATTGTGAAGAGCAGGCATTCAGTCTTTTGAGAGATACCACTTCCTTAAAAGGGAAATTCAATGCACTTTACGTTTTTGCATTAGTACATAACTTCTTAAAAATGTACTTTATATGTTAGGAGCTGTATGTGGGGAAAGAAGATGATGATTGAGCTGGAGAAGATTGATACTGATCAGAGAGAAAACAGCTCGCAGATTGGCGACTTGGGAAACATGTCCAAGTTCATCTTTATTAGGCGTTGGGGTCTTTTTTATATCTTGGCAAAGAATGATCACAATGAGGTTGTGAGAAAGGAAAAAATTCCAGGGTCCATGATAAGTGACATATGGCAGGGGGAGGGGTGATTACTGGAAAAATACCTGTGGGGATAAGTGTTTTTATCATTCAGACATTTGTCTCTTGGGTTGGACATTCCTAGGAGGTTAGGGGGCTGTCCTCACATATAAGAGAATTGCCAGTAACCATGTCTAGCGTGACAGAGAATACAAGAAAGATAAAGGTGTTCCCTTATCTAAGGTACATCTCTTAATCTGTGTTCATCATGAACATCTGTGCTCATAATCTATGTTCATAGGTGTTAGGCTATTTTTTTTTGTGGCTGGTGGTCCTTGTTAGCATGCAGAACAGCTTTAGAAGCCCCTTTTGGAGAAATCTCTAATGATGATGCTCATTCTGAATGCTCTGGCATACTCAATATTAGATAAGAAGCAAATGAAAACCAGAAACCAATTGGGAATCTCCTACATCCTTTTTTTTTTTTAATGTTATTTTACTGCACAATGTTCTGTCAAAGAGTAAAAGATTGTGACTCTTTGGCGCTTCAGGATTAAGAAGTAACAATGCTTGTTTTCATTATGAAAGATCACATCCAATGGATTGTTTGCTTGATTTACAATGGATTATCTACTTTAAGTGTAAGAGGGCATTCAAGGGATTGTCCTTACAATATCAGAGGACTTGGGAGTGGTGATGTGTGTAGCCAACATGTTTGGGTCTTGACCTTGTGGTCAGTGGGGAGATATAATGAGGGGGAAAAGGCAGTGAAGAAAGATTAAACTACTCCTCCTGGTATTAGCTGTTCATTCTCCAATCACTTCATAGGTAAAACAAAGAATCAAGTAGGTAGGGAATTCAGGTTATTTTAAAAGACACCTTCTGTTCAAGGTCCAGTATGTGTAACCTGAACACTTTAAATATAAGAGATTCAGCACAATTTTTGTTTTAGTTTGTGTCACTAATGACTCATCCTATTTTTAGATTTATCTCTAAGGTGTATTGAATACATTTTCTTAGTTCATTTTATAACCCAGACCTTACTACCGTTAGAGATGAATAATGTGAAGCTTTGTGAGATTGAGTAATTTCACCCAAATCAGCTCACAGTGGTGGATCTAGGAACTTAAAATTTATTGTTCTAAAGTTTGCATTTGTTACTGCGTAATACTCCTGCTTCTTCCTTTTCCTGTTTCAAATATTTCTTTTGTGATAATTGAAGAGTCGCAGAAATTCATATGTACTTTCCATTGTTCCTCTTCCTCATGTTCACAGTGGTAACATCTCACATAATTTAAAATATCAAAACCAGGTAGTTGATGTTGATATGTTACTGTTAACAGACTGTAGCCTTCATTCAGTTACTGTTATTTATTTACTTTCATTTATATAATTTCAAATAAACCATATTCCAGTATTAGGATTTTGTATTTGAAACCAGCCTAGTAAAAGAAACTTACAGGTAATTTACAAATGAAGACCTGCTGTAAGCAGACATCAAACACTGAAAATGAATTTTCATTATAAGTGCAATTTCAGAGCCTTAAGAAAAGCAGGTCTTAACAAGTTGTGACTACCTGACATTAAATAGAAATAGGCACATCACGGATCCAATTTTCTCTTAAGAGCTAGTGTTCAGAACATTCTTTAATATCAAGTGGTCAGCACCAAGCATGTTTTATCACCAAGTTATAAAATTCAGAAAAGAGATATAAAAATCAATCAAAATGAAAATATAGTGGAATAGAAGCTGTATAAACAGATGTATAATTTCTGAGTAGATTCTGAACCCTGCACATCTG
The DNA here is from genome assembly GCA_004024945.1 of Uropsilus gracilis. Taxonomy (NCBI): domain Eukaryota; kingdom Metazoa; phylum Chordata; class Mammalia; order Eulipotyphla; family Talpidae; genus Uropsilus; species Uropsilus gracilis. The sequence continues at coordinate 18,227 of PVHY01010592.1, forward strand.
CAGAGCAAACAATTCAGTGCTTTGTGCCCCATGACTGATGCCTGGATGAATTAAAGGAAGGTAGAATTTCTCCTTTGCCTGTGTCTTTTAATCCCTGCACCCAACTGGAATAGCTGGTGACAATTTTTCCTGAAATGGAAGAATAGAACTACTCTTTCAGAATTGATCTGAAAAGATGATGAAAGCATCTGTATAAATTCATTTTGTTATTCCTAAAATATAGCACTCAGATTCAAGGAAAATAAGTGCATATTTGTTGTGTATGTGCAACACTGGCAAATAGTTACCATAGGATTTGTTTCTGTTGTTGATGGATAGATCCCTATTAGTCAGTAGGTAATGTGTTTTAGGAAACACTTTCAAAGAAATTGGCCCATAATGACAGCACTCAGGAAAATAGGTGGGGATTTTTTGAAGAGTGGATCATCTATGGAGAAGTGCAAACCCACAGTATTGTCATCTATAAAGCTTAACAAACTATTGACTCTCTTTTTAGGCCAAAATGTCAAAAGCAAATGGGAAAGTGTGGGTTCTTATGAGAACATTTCTGGATTTCTTTTCATTATTCAGGTGATCCCCCTCCACCTCCCGTTCCCCACCCCCCCCACCACAGTGGAGCTTTCATGTTTCTGAAATAAGCATTCTTTGTTTCCTTCTGTCTTCTATTTTTTTCCTCCCTCACACAAAAATGGGTTTAAACAAAGCTTTTAACATAAATGCCCTGCCGCTTATATGTAGTTGTCAGTTTTTCTGTATTCTGCAGTAATTGGAGGTAGTGATGGCATTAGATAGTCTTAGGGCTGAATCTTCTGGTAAATTGAGGCAGAGAAACATTCAAGCAGGTAATCTAGAACTGAAGCAAAACAAGTATCCAGAAGCCTACTGTCTCTTACTTGCTCTGCAAGAATTTGGATGCCAGAAGGATTGCGTTCTTCCCATTGGGTCAGGGTAGAGGGTGTGGGCTACCATGATCTCGGCCTTTACATCTCCATGATCAGTGCTTTTCTGTCCCTTTGCTACCTGTGGATTTCTTCATTGCACCTGAAGTCTCAGAATCCAATTCTCTTTCTTCTCCTAAAAAGTTCCCCAATTTTTCAGGGACTAATGTGCAATAAAAGTGTTCTAAAGTTAGGTGCAGTGACACGTGCCTGTAATCCTAGCTATTTGGGGGGTGAAGGTTAGGAATAACTTGAGTCCGTGGGTTTGAGACTACCCTGGACAACATAGGGAGACCTAGTCTCAAAAAAATAACCAGGCGTTGTAGCTCACACCTGTAATCTCAGCTACTGGGAGGCTGAGGCTAGGGATCACTTGAGTCTGTGGGTTCGGGATTACCCTGGGCAACACAGAGAGACCTAAAAAAAAAAAGAGAGAGAGAAAGTGTCTTAAAATAGGAAGAGCACTGACCTAATGTCATGATCCCTGAGCTGACATCCCAGGGGGTCCTTATGTTCTTGGTGAATTTAGTCAGTTTTCTTAGCTGTAAAATGTATTCAATGCTGCATACATTTTATCAGATTCATTGCAAATGTTAAATAACATGATGCATATTAATAGTTGAGCACCAAGTCTGGTATAATGTAGTAACTCTCCAGATGTCATAACTATGGTCTCTTCCGCATTCGACTTTCAAAATTTTTTTCTAATCTTCCCTGAACAATTTCACTTTCTTTGAAGTTCCATGTTTCCAAATTTCCTTTTAGTGAAAACTCTCTATTTCTGTAACTGTTTGCATGATTAGCTTTTTAAATGGATATTTTTAGGAGTAACTTTTTGGAGATGTTATGTCATCAATGGCGAGAACAATACTCCAATCATTGAAATTAATAATCTTCAATAGCAGCTTTTTTCTCGGATTCCATCTTTTGAGAATCAGTTTGTTTTTTGAGATCATTTTGGCTACATTTCATTATATCTGGGAAACCACCATTACCTTCTGTTTCTTGAGTTCCATTACAAGCACTTAGGAAATTTTAAAAATAATCTGATACAAACTCTGCCCCAGACCCATTAAATGAGACTCTCTGAGTATGGACCAAATACTTATTAAAATAGAACAAAACAAAGTCAAAAAATCCTCTGTTAATCCTGATGGAGAACCAGCATGAAGTACCCCTAAGATGACCACAGTGTTCCTCAAAGTAAAGTATTTTGACTATCTGGATCAGAAGTGTGTTATTTTTTTCCTGCGTACTAGCAAAACTTAATGTATTGGAAATTTTAAGACAGGACACTCAGGGCAAAATATTTTTTAATATGCATCTTGGCTGAGGTGTATGTACCATACAGTCTGGCAGCCACTTATCTAAGGCATCTGAAACTGGTAGGTTTGTGAGTGTTGACTCCTTAACACTTGATAGCTTATGTAACATAAGCCTCCCTCCCTTTTAAATTTTGGGTCTGATTGTTCTCTGTTCATGAAAGATGACCCAGGACTGTTTTTCAGAGGTGTTAGAAGTTCTATTGCAGCTGACATGTTAGGAGCCAAATTCCTTGATCACCCTACTTGTGATCTCTTGAGAGTCTCTGAAAATATCAGTTAAGTTCCTGGTGATGACTTGACTTCTCTGGAAGTCAGTTTTCTTACTTGTAAGGTGTGATCTTCTAAGCATGGAACAGATAAATGTTCAAAGGTCCTGGCACATCGAGTCCTCCATAAATGTTAATGAGTTGTCTTTTATAATAACTGGTTGTTTTTAATTCCTTTAGTGAAAAAAAGACAGTAAGATTCACCAAAAAGAACAAAGGAGTTCCACGCTGTGAAAAGTGTTTAGTCATTTTACAAAATAGATCATTCTAATGTATAAATAACTGCATCTATGCATATTATATCACCATATGTTTAAAGATATATGCATTCAAAATTTTATGTACATATGACTATCTGTAGTTTATTCTTAAGTAGTATTCCAAATCCACTACAAGAGTAGTTACAAACACTGACATTGACTAATATGTCTCATCACGGATATAGTGCTTTCTGAAAGTAGAGTGTAAGAAATGTTTCCTAAGTTGGCATGGCATAAAGCAGAGAAGCAACCAACATTAATGGAGATGGAAATTTGCTATTAATTTTTGCTGTTGTTGAGGTAACATTGATTTTCTGCTCTGTATATGATTGAGGGGAATAGGATCATACCTTCCTGAAATGTATGTTATCACATCTCACCCACCACAAAAGTGTCAAGGGGTAATGTGACTGAATTGGGGACCACAGTGCCATCTTTGTGACGTTGCTGAATTAGAGAGACACAACACGCCCTGGAGAGGAACATGGAACAAGCCCTGGTGAGTGGAGTCTGACAGGAGAAACTGCAAGAGAACGGAGGGAAGAAAGGAGATTAGAGAGGAGCGTTGCCAATGTGGCCTCAGACTGTTCCCTGTCAGCTGCTGCAGTCCAAGTGGAGAAACTGTGAGCCTCTTCCCTGAAGTTCCAGGTGGGAGCCTGGCAATCTGGCACCCGGGATCTGGTCTGCCTAGGGAAACAGAAAAGTTGCTTGGAAAGTGGCTATTTGGAATCTGAAACCTGGACCTCTGACAAGAGGATAGTATCCTAGAGAAAGATGGAGATTTGCATAAGCTGATTTTGCATCTGTATTTGCTGGAAAAGTTTGAAAAGCTTGGAATGTGGAGAACATGTATTTTGAATGAGATGATGCCAGAGCTGAAGGTAAACCTCTTGTTTTCGGATGCACATGGGACTGGAGGACCCATGTGCAGCTTTGGATTGAGAGACTAAGACTAAATATGCGGTGAGAAAACCAAGGGCTTCTTGTGGCCTCAGTAACTGTTTATTTTCTCTTTTGTAAATAAATCCTCTTTGGTTTGCCTTAAACTGTGTTGTACTGTAACTGCGGTCTGGGTGCAAGAACCTGTGGAGTTGCCACATTTAAACTGTGGCTTTTACCTTTTTGGGGTTTGGCTTGTTTTTGAGGTTTTTGCCTCTCTTTGCACCCAATAGCAAAAGCACCCACAGTCCTTTTGCATTTACCATCGGGTCCTCTCCCCACTTTGCTCCCATCGGCTGCTCTCTACCTTCTGTTCTGCAGTCCTGTTTAGAGTGTTTGGGTTTTGTCACCACTTTCTTTTGTTTCTCTGTTCTCCACCATATGAATGGATTCATCAGGAATTTCTCTTTCTCCTTCTGACTCTTTTCACTTTGCATTATCCCCTTCACTTCCATCCTTATGGAAAGTTCATGAGCATCCCTGGACTCAAAATATAAGCTACCAATTCAAAGACACTTCAGGTCTGCGGTAACACTAACATACATTACAAGCAGGAATGAGATGCTAAGTGTACAGCCTGTGTGAAGTGGAACCTGAAAATGGAGTCACACACTGCATTGTCCCTGCTTGGAATGTCTGCTGCTTCTGTAAGGGCTGCTGCAAAAATGGATGCTGGTGCTGTTTCCCTTTTGTTCTAAAAGTGAAAATCCTTTTCAAGTTTTTCTGTTAGAGAAAACAGGTACAAATGTAAATCTTTCATTAAAAAAATGAAGTGGCATAACTGGAACTTTGAAAAAGGGGAATATCTATTTATAAACTTCAGGTACAGAGGTATCTGATCATGCAGTTTTTTAGATAAGCAGTGATGGAGATTGTAAGTCTACAGGAGCTAGCTTAGACATGTATTGGAATTCCAGCTGGTAATTACAGTTGACTTAGAACCTCCTTCCAAGGAGGGAGAACATGGTAGAAACCTAAAGCTGCCAACAACTTGTCCTTCTTGCCTCAGACCTATGAACAAATGTGACATCCTAGAAAATCTAACTTCTCTGTGGCTGTTTTTTACGCTATAAATGCAGGTAGAGAATTATTTGCCCAAATGTGTGTGGGATTTTAGTGACATGAATGTGGATTGCATAACTAAATCTTATAGAAAGCATCATAGATGCCAGGTACTTTGCAGTTACTCGGAAAGCACTTCCGTCACTCCAAGGTAAAGAGAAGATAGTTAATCTTGGGGTATTACGGGTTGACCTGTGTTCCTACAAAATCCTTATGTTGCAGTTCTAACTCCTGATACTTGAGATTGTGAAGAATTAGAAGTAGAACCTTGAAAGGCAGTGAAGTTAAAAATAAGGCCCTTAAAGTGGGTCCTAATCCAATCTGCTGGTGTCCTTATCAGAGGAAATCTGGAAACACAGGGATACCACTAATGTGTGAGCACAGATGGAAGACCAGACAAGGACGCAGTGAGAAGGCAGCCATCTGCAAGACAAGGAGAGAGACCATGGAAGGAACCAAAGCTGCCAACACCTTGTACCTCTAGCCTCCAGAACTGTGAACAAATGAATTCCTGTTGTTTAAGCCGCCCACTCTGTGATATTTTGTTGAGGTCATCTAGCAAACTAATACACAGGATTACTGAAGGAATGAGTGATCAGGGGTGGGATACAGAAACACATTTATTCTTTTTGACCATGATTTTTTCCCACAAGCTCTCCTATATCCCTCACACAATCATGACAGTGAACCAGGCAGATTCTATTATTTTCTCCTTTGATCTTTTGGTATTAAAAATGTCTCCTTCATGGTATTTAAATGTCTAATTTAATAATTGATAAAATTTTCAATCTTTCACACGTTGAAAATATTTTTAATTCCCATTCACCCCCCCATACACCCCCCCCCACACACACACACACATACACTTAGTCTAATTCCTTAGGCCAACTTTTTGTAGGTAATCTGAAATGGTAGACCATTCTTCCTTCCTTTTCTGCTCATTTCCTACTTGGTTTGCATTTCTGGCTTCTGCCAGATTAGGCCAAAGGAATTGGGTAGGTAGGGGAAAAGGTTGGAGATGATTTGCTTTTGGTTTGGTTTTGATTTTTTTGTTGCTTTTTTTTTTTTCTTTTGGTTGGTGGAGATGATTTGACTTAGGGCTAGCATTCTCTTGGTTGTTAAATGTGCTGCAGTAAACCTAAAAGCACCTTTCCTTCCTGTGGAGTCTCCGGCTTGAGGTCAAAATGCTGCCCTCTCGCATTGACTTCCTGCAACTGACCTTCAGTTTCCAGTGGCCTTGGGTGAAATTACTTCAAGGAAGCTTCAGCTGGAGGTCTTCTGGGGCACCCATTTGCCTCATTAATTAACACATGAACCTCTAGAAACACACACAGCTCCATCTACTGCAGAAACCATGCAGACAGTCCCAGGAGTTCTTCAAGTCTAGTTCTCACTTCTCTATGGCCAGGTTCCTAGTTTTCAGACTTGGACACTCGCCTTCCCAACAGACGTTGTTCTTTTTGAGCCTACTGCTCTTGCCTTGGGTGGCTATATCTGGAAACCGAACATTCTCTTCATGACAACATCCTTGATGCTCATCCTTAGTCTTCTGTGTTTGTCCTTCCTATAACTTGGCAGTGGGCTGTGAGCACAGAACCAGGTTAAGTCACTCCTGAAGTCTCGCATTGATGCTGAATAACTCTGCAATTTAAGATACTTATGATTAGATCCCTTCAGATTTAGGCTTCCCCTGATATTCAAAGCCAACAAGGAAATTGCTGTCAGCACCCTGTTACACTGGCTCAGACATGACCGTGAAGAACTGACTTCTCTAGGCCTGTATGTCTCTTGCTTTTATCAGAGACAAAAGGACTAGGGGAAATATGGAAAAGTTTTGTAAAGCATTTCTTTATGCCAATAAAGACAATAGCAAAATTTACATATAAATATACACTGAAAAATTGAGTAAAAATAAATATTTCCCCTTATACACTATTTTAAGTGTCCACAGATGCAATTAAGATGTGCTGATATGAGCAATGGTAGTATTTACTCACTGTATAGCTTCAAAATGATAGTGTAAATTTAGTGTTCTTTTCAATGTTGAAAGTGTTCTATTATTATTGTAGATCAAGTACGATTTCTTTAGTTTCAGAAGATGTCTCACACGTCTTGGGAATATGAGTCTGATTTATATTGCATAAAGAATGCTATTTGAAAAAAATATCTGCTAATTTTGATCACCATGACTTCAAGGCAGTAATCCCTCTTAGACACCAGCCATTTGTTTCAGATGCTGTTCATGAAGAAGATATAACTAGAACCTTCTATTAGATTGTTCTGCAGTGTAGCTGCTTGAGCACCATAGGGCCCCATGGATGGCTTGGCAAACCTCTCCCTCCATAAAGAATCCAGGTCCCTGTGTCTTTAGCATCTGTCGCAGATGTCTAAAGAGAGAGAGATTTAGGGTATCAGTCTCCTGATTCATTATGTGATCCCAGATGTAGTTGAATCCCTCTTTATCTGGAACACTCAGTTCAGAACTCCCTCATTGTAAAGAGGGACCTTGCAAACTCTCACCTCTCCCCTGTTTCGTTTTCATCCCTTATTGCTCCTTTCTCACTGTTCCTTGCATGCAATAGCACCAGGGCCATGCTTACATTGATTTGAAGTCACAGTTAGGTGGGGAAGCTTATTGTGATGGAGAGAATACATACATGACTTAAAAGGGTTGTATGAAATGGGTGTCTCTTGTTTGCCAGGAGACCTGGATAAGGTTTTTTTTTTTTTTATTTCAGGAGAAAACCTGGTTTTCTTTCCTATACAAGGGTACAAAGGAATATCCCCAAAGAAGTTGTAGGGGAATGAGTTCAGAGATGAGAAAGACACTCTGTATACTGGCTGGTCTGCACTTCTACCAAGGAGTCTGAAATTACAAAGCTTGAGGTAAATGAAAGGTGACCCATCAGAGGAGCTTAGGTGAAATGTGTTACTGAGGGCACCTTGCTGGCCATGAGTGGGAGATAACACTAAGGAGACAGGAGTTACTGATACAAAAAAAGAGCACAAACGAGGTCAGTTAAAGGAGAAAACACAGACTTAGTGCCTGATACTTCCCAGACACCGTGAATTTTGTCTTGCTACAGCTCAGTTTGATTTCTCAGAGCATCCTAAAAGAAAAATATCATCACTTACATTTTTCCAGAGGAAGATACTGGCATAGAAGAATGTAAATGATTTGCCAAGAGTTACCTAGAAAATAAAAGACCTTAGATCTTAGACTAAAATTCGTGTCAGTCTGAATTTAGAGCAGGTGCTTTTAATCCCTGTGCTTTTCTCTAATTCCAAGTGTTGAAATAGAAGGACCGACATCAGGGGTCAATGAGGAAAAAGCATGGAGATAACCTGCAAGGACCTGATTTTTTTTCTTATTTTTTCATTTTAAATAATTATATGTATATATATATATATATATAATTATTTCACATATTTTTAATCCCTAGGACTCTCCCCTCCCTGATTGCCTGCCACAACCCCACCCCCAAGATTGTACTCCAGTTTGGTTGTTAGCTTGTTTTAACTTTTCCTCCTGGCTTTTTGTTTGTTTTTCCTATGTCCCATTTATTAGTGAAACCATTTGGTTTCTGTCTTTTTCTTTCTGACCTGTTTCTGATAATTTGATTTCTTGTAGGTACATCCATGTTATCCTAAATTCATCAAATTTGTCGTTTTAATTGATGAATGATATTCCATTGTGTATATATACTACATCTTTTTCATCCATTCATCTGTTTTGGGACATTTGAGTTGTTTCCATGTACTTGCGATTATAAATAGTGCTGCCGTAAGCATCCGAGTACATGCGTCCCTTTGTACACACGTTGAGGTCTCCTTTGGACAGATTCCCGGAAGAGCAATTGCTAGGTCAAATGGTAGTTCCATTTTCATTAGTTTGAGGGTCCTCCACACTGCTTTCTGTAGTACCTATGCCATCTGATTCTAACAAGAAATGCACTGATGAACTCAAACTGAGGGTCCTTTTGCAAAGCAGTTGACTTATAATCTTCAAAGTACAGAAAGGCAAGGTAAGATCAAAGAATGATTTTAGGCTAAATAAAAATCAAAAGTTATGAGGACTAAATCCTAGACCAATCCTCTTTACAATGAAGGCTACTTTTAGATCTATTAGCAAAACTTAAACAGATCTGACAACTTTTTTGCAAGTTTGGTGCTATTTCAAGATAAACTTTAAAACAAGAAAAACACTCTTACACTACTGGTGGGAATGTTTTTCTTGTTGTAAAGTTTATTTTGAAATAGCATCAAACCTGAAAAAAAAGTTGTCAACTCTGTTTAAGTTTTGCTTAAAGATTCAAAAGTAGCCTTCATTGTAAAGAGGCTTGGTCTAGGATTTAATTCTCACACCTTTTGATTTTTATTTAGCCTAAAATTCTTCAGTCCTACCTTGCTCTTTTATGTATTAAAGATTATAAGTGAACTGCTTTGCAGAACAACCCTCAGTTTGAGTTTATCAGTGCATTTCTTGTTAGAATCAGATGGCAAGGGCACTACAGAAGTACTTACAATCGTTTACATTGTATCTCATTACAGTGCCCTGACATTGTCTGTCTTATTACTGATTAATATTTCCTTGGTAAAAATTATGGCAGTTTTCCCCAGTGAAAAATACTGAGTTTACCCTTTACAATTATTAGCTATCTATAGGGAACTACTTCAAAGTTATGTTCTTACCTTGTTGGCCCATGAAAGTTTTAAACATTTCACTTAAAGTATCGATGAGTTATCTCATATTTTATTCAGTAGGACATAATTTGTTTATATTCTTATTTATGTTGATTCCCAACTTCCCCCTATTGGTCAGTGATACTTTCTGTTATAAGGAGATGGCCCCTGGCCCATTTTATGTGTCTTTCCCTTCCACCTGTGTGGATTCTAATATCCTCTGCTAGACCACAGAGCAACCTGGCATGTTCTTCTATCTTATTTACTCTCACCAAAATTGTTTGGGAGGGGAAGGAAAGGATATGAGGAAGATGGTGAGGGTGCAAAGAATTTTGGTAGAATATACAACTGGAAAAAGGAAATCTTGGTAACAGTTACAGCGTGGAGATAAACAGAGCATGACATACTAAAACTCAGCCTATTAATATAATTAAAATATAACCAGAATATAATATTCATATATTATATAAAGTACAAGTTGGTCCAGTAGCAGGATGGAAGACGAGAGAGGGAGACTGACCCAGGTTGTGAAGCAGAATGAACTTCTATTGAGCATAAAATCTGTGTCTGCTTCATTGGATGTGCACAAAATATTTAATAAATGAATTTTTAATGGGTAGTGTGCATCCAAAATCACCAGTGGCAAGTGGTCTGGAGGAAGAGATAAACACCGTCCTAGAAATAGAATTTTTATTCTCGAATTTCTAAACCTTGAATGCTGTAAATTCCTACTCATTCTTCAAGTTTCTGCTCCCAGCTCTTAGGAATCATTTTTAATTTCTAGCCATCTTTTTAAGTTAAATAATCCCTAGCCTGTCTTTCTCCACCATCCTATGCATATTCATATCATAGTATTGAATCATTAAGCTCGGGAATAACTGCTTACAACAGAAAAAAATGCTAATAAGCATGGCTTGAATAAGATGGAGTTTTATTTCTCTCACATAATCTCACTAAATGAGATCAGTTAGGTTTGTAATTACTGGGATCGGCAACCTTATAGGCTATTACTTTTTTAATTCTTACTGTACCTCCTCAGAGTCCTAGATGCCCCTCAAATTCCAGTCATATCTTCAATTCAGGAATCAGTAAATAGAAAAAGGTAAACATGAACTATCTTTCTACAAGGACAACTATCTACAATTTTTAGAAATTGCACATGAACCTACATCCTTGATTTAATTGAAAGTAGTTATATAATCATACCTTGTACAAAGGAATAGGTGATACTAATGAATTCTTAGTTTCCACTGATCTCAGTAATACCAGCGGCTCTTTTATTAAAGAAGAGTAAAGGAATAGATTTGGGAGCACAAACAATAGTTTGTGTTGAAAACAATGGCATTGGTGTTAGTTGCATGTTTATATGTCCACTACTCCCAGGTTGGCTTGTTTATTACTTCATGTACTCATTCTTATACTAATTTATCAAAAAAAAAAGTATGTTTTCAATGTCAATGAAACTTTCAGTTTGGTTGCAGTGTGCTGTAAGAAGACAAATTTCAGTATATTAAATGTCATGTTATGAATTTCTTTATCTGCAGTAGCCATGAATTTCCTCTGCATTCCCAACACTGCTGGCAGTGTTTAGCCCAGGATGCATATTCAAAACGTGGAGTTATCCAATGAAAGGACCTATCAGTAGTTACATAGAGTCTTCTGGAAAACCATTTTCAAGAGGGCTATACAAGAGAGGTGAGAACGCAGGCCCTGAAGGCAAACTGTTAGGGTTTAACTTCCACCTCTATCATGAATGACCTTGGGGAAATACTTTAACTTTCTTTAGAATGGAATGATAATAGCCATTTCTCTTAATGTTTCAAGGGGATCCCTTTATATAGCGTGTGATAGGTGCTTGGAAGAGTATTTGCGACACTGTAAACACTGAGTAAATTTTATCTTTTTCTAGGATAAGGTAGTTTTCTGCCTCTTTATATACTGTTCTTTCACATCAGACTCAGGGACTAATTTAGTTGAGTCCAGTCCTAGCCCTTCACTTAGAGCCCCAGTGGCTATCGGCAGGTGATGGGTAATATATGTTTACACAGGGCACAGACAGCAACACCATTCCATTTCCTGGGCATCTATCCCTGCTGTCAATTGCTTTAGTTTAAAATGTTACCAGATAGTTGCCGGGCACGGTGGCCCATGCCTGTAAGCTTCAGCCTATGAAGCGGCCGGGGCTAGGGATCACGGTTCGAGTCCTGCCTGGGGCCCATAGCGAGACCTAGTTCCAAAAAATAGCTGGGCGTGGTGGCGCGCACCTGTAATCCCAGCTACTTGGGAAGCTGAGACTGGGATTGCTTGAGTCTGTGGTACCCCAGGCAACGAGAGCCTGCAGTTCCACAGGCAAAAATAGCGAGACATAGTCTCAAAAATAAATAAATAAATAAATAAATAAATAAATAAATAAATAAATAAATAAATAAATAAATAAATAAATAAATAAATAAATAAATAAATAAAATGTTACCAAATAGAGATGTCATTTTTAAGTGCAATCATATTAATCTGCTCACATTAAAATTATGTCTCTACTGCAAATTATCATTGTTATATTTAATAATAATTATTATTATTAATAATGTCTCATGGTGAAGGGAAGATATGATAGGGCAGTGGCTATTGAATACAAGCTTTTAAATTGTATTCATATTTAAATTTCAACCACCCTAAGTTATTTTATATAATCACATAATTCTTGTCATACACCTCCCACCCTCTTACAAGAATTTCTTCCTTTCTTTTTACTTTCTCTCTTTTTTTTTCTTAAAAGATGTAATTAGTGCCTACAAAGTGGAACTACAAAGGAAATCCATCAACTCACTGCTTTCCACAAAGAACACACAAGAAAATTGGAAGGTCAGAAAAGTAGGGAGTTGTCAGGGACAAAGTTGCTGATCTGTTTGGTTACTTGCTATGAGTCTGTCTTGACACCATGTTAGGGGATCAGAGGTTGAGAGGCTGGGTTTAGCTCTTGATTCCTTCATGTCTTCGCTGAGTGACTTTGTGAAAGTCACTTAATACAGCTGTGCCTCAATTTATTCATCTGCAGAATAGGGTTCAAGTCTATGTTACAAGGTATGATAGAAATGCACACCCATTATCATTCTGTGCCTGATACTTAGTACGCTAAAGCAACTTATAAAATTAACAGAGGGAGAATGGCTCATAAAGTTTCAAAGGCAGACACACTAATGTACACAAACACACACACAAATAACTGCTTAAGCTCTGTCTCCAGATATTTTCATTGAATCACCATTACTTTAAAATTTCTCCAAGTGACTTTAAAATGCAGTCATATTTGAACAACATTGCACTAATCTTAGTTGTTTAAATTTTATATGTATCAGAAATGCTGTGAGGGCTTATTAAGACCAGTTTTTGGGGTCAGCTCCCGGAGTCTGCCTCAAATGGCCTTGTGTGGCCTGAGAATTTGGCTAAAGAAGTATTGAGACAAAACTGATGCAGTTGACCTGGAAATTGCTCTTTGGGAACCACTGCTCTATCCTCTCCTGCTTTCATGAAGGTGAAGACTTTTCCAGAAGTTCTTCTTGGTCCACCATATAATTAGGTTCCAGCTGTAATGGTTCCAGTAACCTGCAGGTGTTCCCAGGTACACATAAAGTGTGACAATTACACCTGGAAGTGAACCTGTACCAACCACAGTCATGTCTAATAGTCAGACTCTCTGTTTTTCGTCTATCTTGTTGTTACAGATGTGAAGTGTATGATCTCTGGAACAAACAGGTCCATCTAAAGGGCTTAGGAAGGGCTCCTTCCCAGGACACAATCTCCTATTTCTTTTTAACTCTTTTTCCATTTATTTAAAAATAATTGCTGCCCCCTAGTCTAAGTCTATCATATTCTGAGCACTAACAAACTGCAGAAAGTGAGATGAATATGTTCCTTATGTTCATGAAATTTACATTATAATGTAAGAAAAATAATAATAAAAGAAACAAACACACAGTAAAAGGCTTAGGACATAGTATTGTGTGCTAAAAATCCTAAATCCAAACTTGCAAAAATAATTGTGACTTTCTGTTATTAGTCATTACCACATATTATTTATATGCAGCTTTTCTTCACGATACATTTAAGAAGAGGATAGGCACTTAGGATTAAGACCGGATATCTCTGAATTGATAATTCTATCCCTACCACTCCCTAGCACCACACCATAAAACTGAACATGTCATTATGCCTCTTTGAATCTCTATTTCTTATCTGTAAAATGTAAACAATAACTAAAAAGTGAACTCTGGTAGGGATCCAGAGAGAGAACATAAGCACTTAGCATGTATTAAGGTGTACATAATATCTGACACCATTTAGTAAGAATTCATTATGCTACAGATACAATTCATATAGGCAAGTAATTTCATACACAAATAAGTATAACAGACAGTATTTGCTAATACATTAAATCAATATGTAAAGGGGTGCTTTGGGATGACATGATTTTGTCTCTCATTATTGAGTTTTTATGGAACAAAAAGCTTTCATCTTAAACACAAGGATGAGGAGTGTCATGCATCGATTTAGTCAATAAGAGACACGAAGTGAGCAAGCAGAGGAGGGTGATACACAGATAGAGCTGTCAGAAACAGCTTCCATTCTAACAGACTCATTTTTCTAATGTGATAATTGCTATTTATTTTATAGGCTTGCACATGACATATCACCACTGAAACTGCTTCTAATTCTGCTTTTATTATTAACCTCACTTTTCAATTCTTTATCGACCTTGGGCAAGACTATTTTCCTCTTCATAGCATCAATAGAAAAGCTAGTACAAGTTTGCTTTAAAAGAAATTAATCTCAAAGCTATTCCCACATTTTAAAAGGACCTTGTATGAGAATGTTAATAGCTACTATTAGGCCTGAAATCAGCCCTTCCTTCAGAGAGAAACAAAAATGTAGGTTTAGTGTCATTTAATCAGAGAAACTAATAGAATGATGGGGACATGCTCTTAAGAACTGCCTGAGACAAGAAAGAGACCAGAAAGTGCTGGAGTGCTCGGATCCGGCATTTTGAGGCTGAGTGAATCTGGATATGTTCTGTATCTCAGTCCCTTCATCTGCAAAATGTAAATAACGACCCATATATTGTTTTATGTCAGTTCCCTGCAGCAATTTTCTGAAGCACAGATGCAAGTAAGGAATGAAGGGAGGGTGTAAGGGAAAGATCATGGGGGGAGAGGGAGAGACTATGCTAGAGAAAAGGGTGTATATGGTCTGACAAGGATGTATATCATGTCAGTTTAACAAACAGAATACTTTGAATCGGAACTTGGTAGTAATAGCCAGGATGTTTTAACCACCACACTCACGACTTAGAATTTCATGTTTTGAACTTCTTCGGAATCATTTCTTCTAGTTTCCCCGGAGACAGGGCTAAGACAGAGAAAAGTAGCCACTGATGAAACATTCCATGTCTGAAGCACAATTACATTTAACATGGCAACCTTTAGAACCTTTGCCATCTCCAAGATTACGAAGTAGAACCCAAAGTTCCCTGATTCAGTGTGAAGTACCCGTGAGAGGACTAGTAAATAGGAAATCTATAATCATAAGTCAATTTTATATAAGTTCAGCCTAGTAACTTCTGTCTGATGTTGTGATACATGTCCTAAAGCCTGGGCTATCACGAAAGTAATTCAGCAGACTGTGCTATCTGTCCTGCCTTTGATGTAGACCAGACAAAATTTTAGAACTTATTTAAAAATGTCTTATGAAAGGAGATGCTTCTTGTGCTCATACAGAAGGAACCACTGCAGAAAGTCTATAGATCAAGTGACATTCTAGGTAATTACGGCCTCAAAGAGTCTAGAAGGATGCATAAGTTTTCAAAAATAATTTCCACAGTGGCAGAAATGCAAATTGATTGAAGTTACAGTGTCACTCAGAAAGTTTGCTAGTCTTTTAAAGAATGACATTAAGCAGTGACAGTTGACAGGGACAGCCATTTCATTGCAGGTTGACAGAAGGACTGGGATGTCTTAAGAAGAGGGGAAAAAAATCCAGCAGGAGATAGGGATAATGAGGGATTGTTTCCTTCCTGTTCCTTTTCCTTCTGTATTTTTAGACATAGGTAATAATATATTCCCTTTTATAATTTTCAAAATATAAAACCTGATTTTATATTTATCTTTTAAGATCTCAAATAATAATTACTACCTTGCATTTAGATAAAAACACCTTCACTAAATAGAGTTTTATAAAATCGAACATATGGTGCCATCTGCAGAATAGTGCTGAGAATTTGGGGAAAATGTGGAGGGAACTGCAATTTTTGCATCTACAACATGCTGAAAATAAAGAGCACAGTTGTTTTTTATTAAAAATAGTGATAGGCCGGACGTGGTGGCGTGCACCTACATGGTCCAAGCGCTGGGAGGCAAGAGGCCTGGGATTGCTTGTGTTAGTGTGTTTGAGACTACCCTGGGCAACATAGTAAGGCCTGGTCTGATAAAAAGGCAGCTGAGCATGGTGGCAAGCACTTGTAATCCCAGCTACCTGGGAGGCTGAGGCTGGAGATTGCTTGAGTCTGTGGGATTGGGACTACCCCGGGTAACATAGTGAGACCCAGTCTCAAAAAAAAAATTAAAAATAAAAATAAAGAAGCAATAATAGACCTCTTTACCTATTTTATCTCCTTTACACCTAGACACTCCCCCTCCATCCACTTCACCTTTGGTAACCTTGGTCTGTTTTTAATAATTGCTACTTTGTTTTGTTTGCTTATCCACTTAGTTTCCTTTAACTGCACAGGTAGGTGGACTACCCCAATATTTGTCTAATACCTTCCTAATTTTGTTTTGCACGATCCCCTCAAGTTCCTCTCATTTTTGTTGCGATGGCAAATGTCATCCTCCCTTAGTATTGGAATTATTCATGAAAGCTTTGAAGCTGGACAGTGTCCATCTGGTTTCTCACCATAAGACTAAATTGAGTGTGGATTAGCTTGTGACCCCTTGAGAGGCACGTCACCACACCTACCTCCAAAGCACTGTCATTCTCTGCCCTAGTCTATTTGGCTCTGTCCCTATTAAAAAAGCCATTTTTTGGTTTTAAGAATTACAGAAGAAAAATTACATGCAAATAATGAGTTATTTCCCTTCCACCTCTGTAGGCGGAGGATGTGCTAAGTGAACTTTGAAGTCAGATGTCTTGGCTTTAATTCAGCGATCTGATCCCTCATTACCAGTTCTGAGACCCTGAGCAAGTCATTTCTTTAGATGTCTTTCATTAGCAAACGGATAGTACTAATAGCTCTTCTCTGAATATTGTTTCAATTATAAGGAAATGCAAAATATTTAAAAAGTATAGGGCTAATGGACTCCCCCCAAGGGTATTTTTCTGATGGTTAGAATGATAGCTAAAAACATAGTTTCCAGAATAGAGTTTAACTCTTGTCTCAACCACGTGTAAACCATGTGACATTGAAAAACGTACATACTGAATCTTAGGAGATATGTGTATGTGTGTATACACATGTAATACTTAAAATCTGAATGGTGTTCATACTTGATTTGAAGACTGATTATTACTAAAAATATACTGATCATAATGCCTGACATGTAGTCAGTGTTCAATAACGGTTAATATGGTTATTTTTGATGTTAATCTCAGTTCATATCCCAATGTGCAGTAATTGGTGATTTACTGGTTTCCATCAAATTATACTGTCTTGTGGGGAACATATTATTGAGGTTTTTTTTTCCCTTAAACACCTTAGCAAACAATAGGATTTCAATAAATGTTTGTTTAATAATTAAACAATGCATTTTCAGCAACAGGAGCCATATTTAACCTAGTTTTATTCTCACTAGTAAATTTTCAATTAGAGTGCATTACTATATTTAGAATGCTTGCTTATTGAAAATATAATCCTGGTTGTATGCCCATGAGTAAATCATTCTCTTCAAGTTCTTCAATATATTGAGGCAAATGAATGGAGTAGATAAATAATGTGATTTATTTGATAAATCTGTTAAACACTCAGTTTGATGAAAAGTCACCAAACTTTTACTTAAATGTTTGAATTTTGAATGTTAAAACTTGCAAAAACTATTCTCTCTTGAGACCTTATAAAGAAAACTCCATTTTATTTAGGTAGACTTCATCATTTCACTGTAAGCGAAAATGATAATCCCTTTTTACTTACTCTCATTTTCAGGAAATATCTTTTACCATGTTAGGTAAAATTACGTTGAATTCACTTTTGTTCTTTGCAATTTTTTACGTTAGCATTGTCCTAGGGAAATTAGAAGGTCATTTTAGATGAAAAAGTGATTTTTAATGGGCAGTTCTGCTACAGATTATTTAAACTGGTTTAACAGTTTATCTCTTCAGGTGCAACCCGTTGAGCTTCAGAATAGAATCCAGTTAGTGTGACGCACATGAATGACTTCTGGGACATTTCCAGTTTTAGACCTGAAATTCTCATATCCAGAGAAACTCGAGTCCTGGGCAAACTGAGCTGGGTGGTAAAGCAAACTGAACTGAAAGGAAATGGTATTCACTCCGGTGATTCTCAGCTGGGGCAGTTTGACCCCCTAATGGCTATTTGTCAGCAACTGGAGTCTGATGTCCTGGCATCTGTGAAGTCAAGGCTGAAGACCCTACAATATATAGCTTACCATACAATACCACAGCACAGAACATGAGGTCAAAACTGCCAAGTGTCACTTGGGAAATCTTGGGGAAAATCCTTAAAAAATCTTCTTTGTTGTCCTAGGGGGTTTTGTGTGACCATAACCAAAGTTTATCTGTCAGTTTTGCTTTTTTTTTCTTTTTTTTTCTTTTTTAAACATTTCAGTTTCAGGAAAGTAATACTTAATTGTGAAGTCAAAAGATTTTGAAGTGTTTGATGTCACCATTATTGTACTCATTCTTTATATTGTTTTAGGAATGAAACATACATTTTTTTTTTAACCCCAGCTTTATCCCATTAAATCAGTATCCCTTACTGGCCCAATAAGGTGATTTCAGGGAAACTGATATTTAAAAATGTGTCGCTCTGCTGGCCATGGTGGCCTGTGGCTATAATCCAAGCGCTGGGAGGCAGGAGGCCCGGGATTACTTGAGTTCGCAGGTTCGAGCCAATCCCGGGCAATATATCGAGACTTGGTCTCAAAAAAGCAGCCAGGTGCAGTGGCAGACATCTGTAATCCCAGCTACCTGGGAGGCTGG
The DNA here is from genome assembly GCA_004024945.1 of Uropsilus gracilis. Classification (NCBI taxonomy): domain Eukaryota; kingdom Metazoa; phylum Chordata; class Mammalia; order Eulipotyphla; family Talpidae; genus Uropsilus; species Uropsilus gracilis. The sequence goes on from PVHY01010592.1 coordinate 36,904, forward strand.
GGCTAGGGATCACTGGAGTCCACAGGATCAGGACTATCCTAGGCAACATAGCTAGTTTCAAAAAAAAAAAAAAAAACAAAAACAAACAAACAAAAAAAAAATAACTTGTCACTCTGTTACTCCTCACTCTATTTCCACTGATAAAGATTTCATTAGTGCTGTCTCACTTATTCTAAAACCTGGACTTTTCATTATCTCATTTGAGGTCTATCAGGGTTTCATTTCTTTTATTTTTTTATTTTTTTTTGGTGCATCAATTTTTTTAACTTATTTTTGTGTTTTTCCCACCCCCAACCTTCTCCCTCCCTCTCCCATGCTCTATGCTTCAATTTTGCTAAAAATTATTTTAAATTTTTTCTTGTCTGATTATTTTCCCTTTGTCCCTCATATGAGACCATCCAGCATTTCTCTTTTTCTTTTCTGGCTTATTTCTGCTACCGTGATTCCTTCTAGTTCCATCCATATTGCCGTGAATGACATAACTCTGTTTTTTTTGATTGATGAATAGCATCCATCATGTACATATACCATAGTTTTCTGTACCATTCTTCTATTTTGGAGCATTTGGGTTGCTTCCATATCCTTGCTATTGTCAATAGCACTGTAATAAATATCCAAATACAGGTATCTTTTTGGGTTAGTTTTTGTAACCTTGGGTAGATTCCTAGCAGTGGGGTTACTGAATCAAATGAGAGCTCCATTTTCAATAGTTTAAGGGTCCTCCACAAGCCTTTCATAGTGGCTGGACCAGTTTGCATTCCCACCAGAAGTGTAGATGTGTCCCTCTCTCTCCACATCCATGCCAGCACTTCCTGTTGCCTGTTTTTGTTGTTACTGTGTTTTGTTTTTTTTTAATATGGGCCAGTGTTACTGGTGTAAGATGATAGCTTATTGTGGTTTTGATTTGTATTCCCCTGATATTATTTCACTTTTTAAATGTTTACATTCCAATATTAGAAACTAATATTTTTTGTGTATTCTGATTTTACTTTTTTGGCTCTAAATTTCCATATCTAGGCTGAGTACAGTATATACTATGGTTCTCTGTTCATATCTTTCTTCAAGGTCAAAGCACCCAGTTCCCATCTTTCAACATTTCTGTCTGCCTTCAGCTCACAGCTGTGTTTCTTAAGCACACCCCTTGCCTTCAGTGCAGGTAATCCACAGGGAAGATTCAGAAGTGGAAAGGCTTTGACACTTTCACTCATTGTGGAACAACCATGAAGAGACAGTCTAACTTCAGAGCTCCTTGTAGAGGCCTTTAAGGTCTCACTTGGCAACTTGTCAGTCAGTTTCTTTCTACCCAATTCTGCCTCCATCACTTTCTGTCGCATCTGAGACTCTTTTCTCAACAAACCTTTTGTATGTAATTCTCCATCCCACAGTCTCTTTCCAAGGAATATATTCTCGGGCTGTTTTGGCTGAGTCTTAATTTTGCCTAGTCTTGCTCCATTGTCAAGAAGACTGTCTCAACTAGCAAGTCTGTGCCATGTATTCATGATGAAAAGGGCAAAACAAACCTTCAGAAACTCTTCAGTAAAATTGTCGTCTTACTATGAAATCCATTAAATCCCTAAATACCAAAAGTTTAGGATATCAGACACATAGAACTATGCTTGTATTCATCCAAAACAGCAACTACAACAAAACCCAGAATGTAATGTCACATCTATCTCTGTTACCACATCTGTCAAGCTAGATTGCCATGAAGTTTTTTAAAAGCTAATAGGAAGCTTCAGCAATGTAAGAAAATGCTTAGTGTTATCCAGACATGGCTCTTCTGGTATAATTAAATGCTCTTTCTTTTCCTAAGTCACAAATGAACAATGAATAAAATTCTGACTGATGGGAAACCTGTAATATTAACAGTAAGTTTTATTCACAATGGCTATTAAAAATGTATATAATATTTCTATATATCATCAGCTCTTACAGTTCTTATAGCCCCCATACCTCCAAGCCCTCCACCCTCACTAGCTCCCACCTCCATGTTTTCCCACATTTTTCTTTATCATTCACCCAAGCACCTACCACCCCCTGTCATGAATCACAGGGCCCTTCCTGACTTTCAATCTTCTGTTTCTTGGAGCACAAAACTGATTTCTGCCAGGCACATATGAATAGTTCTGTCCTTCCATCAATCATCTGAAAGACTCGATGACTAGGCAGGAGAACTAAGTTCTTGCCTTTTTTTTTTATCTTATTTTAAGGTGTCAAAAGTGGAATTAATGGGCCATAGAAAGGTGCTATTAAAGACAAAAAGTAGATATAGGAAATGAAGTTCATGATCCAGAGACCAGGAATTTGCTCTCGATGTACCTGGCAAAGGTATATTGACTAAAATGACCTACATGCAGTAGGGGTAAAATAGACTTCTGAAAACCAATATTATGAATTACCCTTGAATTTTGTGCCTGTACCCTCTCTTACAAAGTGGTTTTCCTCTAAGGTTCTAATAGATGCTCCATATATCCCACTGTTCACCAGTGAAACTCTATTTCAATTTTCTGGTCAAGTGAGGAACAAAACTTCTATGTATATGATCTAATTTATTAAGTGAACCTGTCATATGTCTTCTAAAATTGGCACTGTAATACAAATGGAGGTGGTATTTGAATTACACCTATGAGATTTTAGTTTATGGAGGCAACTGAGTATTGACATGGTAAGGTCATTACCCTCGAGAGAAAAATTCATTGCAGACCAACTTTGGTCAGGAACAAGCAGGAACAAGGAGGAAAGGCAAGATCATAGATATTTGGGGAGCTTCTGCAGGAAAAGCAAGAAAGGACAGTGTAAACAGTTTAGGATTGGCAAGTTTGAATAATTCTCCCTACTGACAAAAAAATGTATTATTCTGGCAGACTCTGACTTATAAGTCCTTCATTTTTTGGTACCTGGTCTGGGTTTATTTAGCTGCTGGCATGATGGGTAAGCTAGGCAGGTGATCATGGCCTTGATTGGACAGTTTATACCAAGAAGTCAAGTTCCAGATAACCTGGTCATCATCCCCAGGAATATGCTCACCCTCAGAGGAGCAGTCTTTCCCTGGATCTGAATGTCCCAAGGAGAGACATCAAAACGTCATAAGATATGGAAAATTATATATATCTAATTTATAGACCCTCAAAGAAACATTTTTTTCCAATGAAACATTTTTGTTTCCCAATGATTGAAGCACTGAACCTCCATTGAAGCATGATAGGTTTGGTCAATGCATGCAAATAGGACAGAGGAGAAATGATAGTCTATTTACATTAAAAGAGACATCTATCCCTAACCAAATCTGTGGAGGGAGTTAGTCCTTGTTTAAAAAGTTTAAAATGACCTGGACTTGCCATACTTTCAAAACTTAGCTGGGCTTTTATCTCAAGGAGAAGTGGTGGAAAAGTGCCATACATGCTGTAGCTTTACATGGGTCTCTGTACATCCAAGGTCAGCCAAGAAGGTTAGCAAAATATTACTACATAGTAGGAAAGTGACTTTCCAAATTATGGGCATAGTTTCTTCCTTCCCTTTTAAGTGATTTAGATTGCTACTTAAAATTTACCCTTTTGAGGGTAAGTTTTAAACGTAGAGTATGCATACCCATTGTCTAAAACCCGTCATGAATAGACATCCTGAAGGATCCCCATGTGTTTTTAGTTTATTTTGGGTTTTGTTTTAGGAAGTTAGTTGATCTTAATTGGAACAATACATTGCCAGAAAAGCGTGTAATAAACCAAATCCTATGGATAGTATATAGAACTTTCTAGGAGGTCAGAGAACAAAGATAAGAATGCTCAATAGCCTATAATTATACTAATTCTACTTGTCTATTCAGTTCTGCAGTGTACATGAAACTGATAAAGTGACTGAGGATTGTAAAAAGGAGTAATTTTTTTAAAAAAATTATGATTTTTATTTGTTTTATTTTTACATTGTTTATCTACCCCAGGGTTCTCCCACCGCCTTATCACCTGTGAACCATCATCTTAGTCTTTTGTGCCCCTTCCACTCCTATTTTCTCCCTCCCACCCCCCTCATGCTTCATGCTTCGATTTTACTGAGAGTTAGTTTTAATTTTTTTGTCTGTTTGATTACTTGTTTTCCCTGTATCCCTCATATAGTTGAGACCATCCAGTCTTTCTCTTTTTCTTTCTGCCTAATTTCTGCTAGCATGATTCCTCCCAGCACCATCCATGTTGCCGCAAATGACCTAAGTTTGTCTTTTTGGATTGATGGATAGTATTCCATCATGTACATATACCACAGTTTTCTGTACCATTCATCTGTTTTGGGGCATTTGGGTTGCTTCCATATCCTGGCTATTATAAATAGTGCTGCAGTAAACATCCAGGTACAGGTGTCAAAAAGGAGTAAATTAGACCAGGACCCTGGTTCTGGCCTCTTCACGTGTAGCTTGCACTGGGAGAGAGGTACATTCTGTATCTACATATCATGTATCATTGGTTTATTTTAAATGTACATGTATCCTGTGGGGGAGATGTTTTGAATATATACATATTTCATGATCATGTTGGCTGCTTCATCATAGTAGGATACAACAGGTGGGATAGGAAGACCAAATACAAGGCTACACTTGATGAAAGACAATGCTGGCATGAATGAAGTGGTTGTGAGTGAGTGTGATGAACTATGAAAAATAGGATATATTTGAAAACTAAGTTTAGGTCTCATACTCCAAAAGTTCACAGAATTCTAATATAGCAGGCGGGTCTTTGAAAAAAAAAAAAAAGCCAGTAAAAGGAAATGTGACTTTTTCTCACACTCAATCCTCTGCTCAACTCTGGGCAGAAGATAGAGGATTCTATCAATGTCACGGTTCTCTGAATGCTGAATAGTTACTGACAGTGACAAGCATCACAGTTCGTGGGGTAAGACATGATGTTGAAGACCAGCTGCTGAGTGGGTGAAGCTGGGAGATCATGTAACAAACCCTCCTCCTTCCTAGCAGGTACTAATGGGGAGATGAGGGGTGAGTTGAGAAATGTGGGAATGGAAACTGATTGCACTTGTGTTAATTACATAGGAGAGAAAATAGACCCTCCTCTTCCAGAGTGTCTCTTACTCTGCCTTGTTCACATTGTTTTCTCCTATCTGTGTCTGATACACTGATAAGGATATTTTGGCACCTTTTATTAGTGACCTAGAAGAAGAGCTGTCATGTGGTACAGGAGCACATAGCCGATCTCATTAAAGTGTAGGCAAGCTTACTAACTCAGCGACTCATTTCTTGGAAACCGCAGGGAGAGACAGAGCAAGAAATATGAAGGCACATCTTGGTATTTAGACTGAGATAACATCATTGCAAGAAAAAGACTTTGTGTCTGAGAATTGAAGGGTATTTTTCCTCCCCTAGCTTGATCTTCAACTTTGTATTATATGACAAGGTAACATTTTTATGAACAAGTTGAGTGTCTGTGATCAGCCTTCCTATGAAATTAGTTTTGTCCCAAATGCCTGTTATTCCAGTTGTTAAATTACTTCATGTCATGCTCCAAGGCTTATATAGTATACAACAATCAAACAGGAACAACACTTTGCATAGCATTAAATGCCAAATATTCTCTGACACTCCAGTAACTGAACGACAGCCAAAAAAATATGTGTTTGCTAAGGTTCCTTGCTGTCCTGATTGCCAAGTGAGCCCAGCTTGGGAGATATTGGCTTGCCAAATGTCAGTACTGTATTAATATTGTTATTATTCTCCCCGGGTGAAATATAGAATGCCATTTCTGCTCAAGGTAGTATTGCTAGTGAGGATTACCATTATAATTTGTATAATTATTGCAGCACCAATAACTGAGTCCCCTTCATCAAATATTTATAGAACTATGTTGGCTCTTTCAGCAATGCTGGTTTTAAAGGTATTTGATGGACTGTTTCCTAGAATCCTTGCTACCCAGCTGAATATTTAATTCTGTTGTGTTTCATAGGCACTTAGGAGTGAGGAAAACTAGGGCACTCAATATGATTTTATTTACAGGTCAATGATGATGAAGCAAAGGGATTTACCTGTATGAGAAAGCTCCTGCTTACTTTGATAAGGTAGCTTTCCCACTTTATATAATCAAATGGGATAACTCCTCCCTTGATTTGTATCTAGATGCATTGCACTAATAGAAAGATCGGACTTCTGGTAAAAGTGAGCTGGAAAATGAAAAAGACAGACATTGCAAAACTCCAAGGATACAGGGTTGGAAATATCTGTCTGATACCACAGAGGACATATATAATCCCACTTGGCTATTCTGAGCTCAATCTTTTAGCCATCTTGGATCTTGGGGATTCATTCCTGACTTGTGATCATAAATAGCTTCTTGGTCTGTCATCTACCCAATGAACAGGGAGGTAAAGGTTGGTAGAGGTTATATGTAGGGCAGGCAGGAACATGATATCATTGGTGTTGAGTGTGGGTATATTAGAAATGAAAGGAGTCCAACACGGAAAAATGTCAATTTTGCTAGTTTTTCTAGTCTACAAAGTAAAGGTCTGCAGCAGATCTCTCTTTAGGAGAGTAATGCTTAAAAACCTACAAGTATTTACTTAAGAAAGGGCAACAGGGTTATGTGCATTCTTAGCGTTAAATTAAAGCAGTGTCTTGTGTGGTATTAAAAAGTCCCCCACCACAATTGTACCATGAAGGCAATGGGCCATTAGCCTTCATTAGCAAATCAGGCCTGGGCTAACCCTGCTTTCTGTCTGATTATAAAGACTGTGATACAGTCCATGCCACTTAATCTGGACCCAGGTAATAAGCACATCTTAATTAAGATGCCCTGCTGGGAACCAATTTAATGCAATATATATAATAGGATTTCAATTCTACTTTAGCGTCTTTGTGCTAGATAATAGGGGTTGCTGGAGCAGCTTTATGTCACTAATTTCACAAACTGAATACAATCTCTGTATCTCAGCATGAGTATTTTGAAAGCTCAGAGGAGGAAAAAAAATGAAATAACATCAACTATTTTAGAATGGTGTAAAGGGAGCAGCTTTTAAACTCCTTTTCATCAGTGTCTCATTTTTAGAAGCTATGTTTAAGTGCACTGATGATAACATCAATTGATTTCTACTCTTTTTGTATAGGGACTTTGTAGATTGTTCAATATTTTTTGAATTAAAAAAGTGTTTGTCCCCAAATTCCTTCTTTGATCATTTTAAGGGGAATGGTCCCCCCCCTTTGGTATCTTGAATTTCAAGAACAATAAAAGGTAAAAAATTCTTTAAAAAAATAAGGGTGCTGGGTATTTGCTTTTATTAGATTTAGGTTTTGACTTTTTATGCCCACAGAGTAGTTCAGCTGAAGCAAAACTCAGACAGCTATCTACTTAGTGTTCCATTCACCCACACATCCATCCTCCCATCCATCCATAGTCGACCTATCCCTCCACTTATCAGCCGCCCATTCATTTGTTTATTCAGTCATTTACTTCACAATCCGTAGTGAGCATCTGTAAAAATCCCAAAGCTTTTAATGCATGCTGAATGTGAATAAATTAATATCTCAGGGTGTGCTTCCACCCAACGGGGTCTCAGCAAGAACAAGCGAGGCTTGAAATGTTTGTGAAGGGGAGGGACATTCGTGTGGGCAAGAGCCTCACTAGAAGAACTGACACATAACCCAGATGTGGACTGAATGATTAATTATGGCAAATCAATGGGAGGTGGCTTGAGTCATTGAGAAGACACTGCAAAGTTATTGCAGTTCAGAATTTTAGATACATTCATTCTTGAAGTTCTTTTCTCCCCAACTTGATTTTAGTTCAGGGTGATATTTTCTGCTTTCCAATGTTTTCTGACAAAACTCCAAAAATTCTAATACAGTATATAATGCAGTGTACGTTTCTGGCACACCTTTCCCTTTCTTCCCCTGCTCTTTGCTAAAGCCCCCCATCCATTTATATCCTAAGCATTTTTTGGGTTATTTTGGGGGGGGGGGAGGAGAGGGCAGAGTTTTGACAGAGATCTTTTACATAACTCACTGAACTGTGATCCTCACGTGAGTGAAGGCTTGGTGTACAAACTGAGAAAGTTAACTCCCCAGAGGTTTACATATTGATGAGCTTTAAGAATTGAAAGATAGAGGCCTTGAATATGTAACCTCTATTCATTTCATTTTGTTTGGCAGAGATTGCAAGAAAGCTCACAGCAGTGAACTGTAACAAATGGAAACCTTGGTTTCAATTGCCTCCCATTCTTGGGACTCATGGTAGGTGAGTTAAATGACTGTGTTTAATTTAATTAAATATTTTGCATTAAGCTGCATTTATCTGGCTATCTAACAATACCTAACAGAATCCATACCAATTATATAATATCTTTGAAAGAAATTTGTATTATAAAGTGAGCCAGTGCATTTTAATTTCTTTTTACAAACTTAAATTCGTAGGTTTTATAGCTCAGTTACCAATTACTTAAGAAATTGAACCAGTTTCTGTCCTTATTCTGCTAATGGAGATTCTAGGTTATAAACCAAACAATTGCTGAGAATTTGTATTTTGCTAAGGAATGTGAAAGAAAAATAGTTGGACAGAATAGAATTTCAAACTCATTGCTACTACCTTTGGGAAGCAAAAATAATAATTACCCATGTTTATGTAGTATTAAAAATTTGTAGATAATTTAATATATCTATTCATGTGGCTTCAAGCAGCAAGTGAAAAAAGAAAATCTGATATATATATATGAAATAGAATTGTGAAATTTTAACAAGTAGTACTTTAACATCTATATCGATGGGTCTTCTCTAAAATCTTTCCAAATGACAGATAACATAATTAAAATACAACAATTTTGACAGCTGTAGGCTCTTGGATACTGATGCCCACTTCTACAGTTCTCTTGAGGAATAGCTATTGATATTGGTTTTATTTTAATAACTAAGACTTGGAGAGAGTATGTGACTTGTCCAGGGTGATTTGGTCTTAGAACTGAAGTCCAATACTGATCATCGATACGCTGATGAATATGTCTGTGTCCTTTGTAAAGCTTTGATTTTTGGTTATTTTTTTGTATATGCCATCTCAGGATTCTAAATTTCATTCAAAATCTGAGCATCATCTATCTTTGCCTCCTGATATTATTGTTCTCTCATTCCCTGCAAAGAAGTGTGAAAACTATCTTGGAAATAAGAAATTCTCAGTAAATGCTGATTCATTTTAGTTTGATGATTTTTTTCTGCATTGTAATTCTGTCTTAAGTGGTTGCTGGTAGCCTGGAACAATGACAGATACCCTTGATCAGATACGCTTTCTATATATATATTTTTTGCACAGTATTGTTTATTTATCAATAATAATTATTCTTTAGCCCAAATGTTCATGTTTTACATGTTTTGTACAGAAACAAAAGTCAGTGACAAACTTTCATGGAAGTCAAGCCAAAGAAATCCTTTGTTTCAAAATCACTTTGCACTTTGAAAGATCTCAGCCTCCCTATGCTCCTCAAAATCTTTCATGGAATCATAATTTCTGTAGAAATCTGTGTATGTCTTTTTTCTTGGTTCAGCCACAGTAAACTTATAGGAAGCTGCAACGTCCAGGTATACAGTGAATGCTTGAACAATAGAAAATGCAGATGCATGGCTAGCAAGCCTTGAAATTTCAACAAAACACGGACTCATGCTGATTATGCCCTCAACAAGAATGTCCTTCCAAAGTGAAGAATTGGAGAGGGCCACCATTTTCTAATTAGTACAGGGATAAAACAGATTAATAGGAAAGAGTGAGGAATCTTTAGAAGTAGCTGGAACCTAGATGTGAACATAATTTTCTCTCTCCCCCTTTCTTTATTGCTCCTGATCTCCAGGTCTCTCTAATCTATACTGTTTGCTATTTTCTATAACTTTTTCCTCCGCCTAAATAAGAATGTGGCTGTTCTGTTCCTGACTTTTCTTCAAAGAGCCACCATCTTCTGATTGATTCAAGAATATTTTCCTAGTAACTCAAATGATTAAGAGAGGCATGCCTCTATTTATTTCTGGGTTCTCTATTCTGTCACATTGATCTATCATCTCCCCTTCCATCACTTCCACAGGTTTGACTGCTTGAACTGGTATAGACTGATCCTTCCTACTTTAGTCTTTCTTTTCAGGGTTACTTAGCTATTCTAGACCCTTTGCCTTTCCATGTAAGTTTTAGAATAATCTTGAATATAGCAAAACATAAAAATGAAAAATGTTGTGATTGTATACATCAGTTTAAGAAAAGTCAACATCTTTATTACGTGTGTCTTCCAATGGATGAGTGCAGATTGTCTTTTCACTTATTTACATTTTCTTTGTTTTCTGTTTTTTTCTTTTCTATCAACATTGTGTGGTTCTGGGCAGAAAAAATACTGGTGGGATCTATTCATACCGTAACATATTTCCTATGGACCATCTTTGTATTCTTGAAAGAAAATTCATGTTGTTGGAAGAATTTTAGAGAAATGCATGTTTTGTCTTAGCTCCGGGTATGTATTAATCAACTTGGCCCCCTCAGCTACAGTGAATATAGGTAGAGTTCAAAGAGAATCAATGGGTCTTTAAGTTATCTTAGGATGGTTATTTTGCTAAATTTCTGACCAAAGTAGAATGAGAGGGATCAATTCTCCTCCTCCTCCCCACCCTGAGTTGTTTACAAGCTATTCATTAGATTCCATGGAATTGTAGTGAAAAGGAATTGGGTCATGATATCGTTGTCTCATGATACCTTGCATGCTTATATGTCTCTTGTGAACATCGCAGATTCTTAAAATATTCTAAGGAACCACAGGTTCTATAGATTTTCAGAGAACTGGTGGTTATTGAGTCAGTCTTGCCATTTCAAAATATTCTACAAAAGAAGCTTTTTATAACCATTCTTAGGAAGAAAGATGGAACTGTTCATACCAAACACTACTCAGGTTGTTACTGCACAGACATTTGTAGCAAGGCATGGACAATGAATCACGTAACTGTTTCATGTACCTGTACACCGTTTCAGATAGTTAGATGACTAGTATGTGAATTCCTCAGAAATACTTGGTTAAACAGACAACTGCTGACGTTTCCAGCTTTCCGGAAACAGTATATTGTCTTCTATTCTGCTTTCTCTTCACCTACGGATAACTATTCTGAACGAATGCCTGTTTCCTGTGCCTGGGTGTTTACTTGGTGCTGAAGTTTCACTCAATTCTTACATAATCTCTTTATTGACAATACTAGTGGACTTGTTCAAGAGACTCCTTCCAGGGCAGAGGGAGTATATTTGTCCTTGAATTGAGAGAGTCACATGTCTGTTCTGATAGAAGTGTAACCAGATGCGTATGGGTATTTTTGACTCAAGATAATTGAAGAGAGGGCCCTAGGACCCTGGATTGAGATAAGAAACAGAGAAAAGGCACCTTGACCATGAACCAGAGAGAAAGGCCAGGCAGGGCATGAGGTTCCGACAAGCCAAGTGAGGATAGATTGTACATACTCCAGCTAATCAGCAACCTTAAGTCAGGCTCTTAGAATACAGTCTGCTTGGACATAACTACCTGTTAGTGTGCTGATAAGGAATATTCCAGAGAAAGTGCAGAATGATAGGAGTTTCATCTGGAGAAGTTCATATTCCTCGGTATATTGGAGAGTTGTATTTGTAGGAGTTGCATCATATGTGGACATAATTAGCAGAGTAACAAATTCTTTTTTATTTCAACAATAAACTAAATAAAGGTAGAGAATATTGCCTCATTCTAAAATTATGTACAACTATTTTGTTCAGTCTTTTCGTTGGAGATCAGAAACTGATGGTCAGAGAAAACTGAAGTGATTTGTTTAAAAATCTGCACTTTTTCTTTTATGCATACCTACTGAAAGGCAAACAAAGAGATGACAAACTTCCAATTTGGAAACAAAAAGTACAAGAGGGAGGTGATAGATAGTAATTTAAATATGTTCAATTGATGGTCTGTTGAAAAATTTAATCTTTCGAAGACTCACAGCTGTTCATATATATATTTATTACATTTCCCACTGTGTCCATGTTCAGTTTATCAAAATTGAACATAGGAATAAGATTTTTCATTTTTCTCTTTTTTCATCTTATTTGTAACAAGATGCTGGCATTTTCATGACTTAAAAAATTGAATGGCATAGGCTCTTTCAGTTTTTCTTACAGGCAGCATGAGACTCAATTTTTTTTTTAATCACATCACTAGATTGAGAAAGAGGAAAATTGAGTTTCTGCGATGCTTAAGCCAATCATCAAAACTTTAGCCAGCGCTGACAGGAGTAAGGTTGGGAGGGAAGAAAATACTTTGGAATTTGGAGGTGAGAGCCTGCTGGTATTAACTGAGAGGTGCTATCCAAAATCTGCTTGAATAAAAAGTCCCTTTTTTTGGTTTTACCTTAGAATCAATTCATATTGCTTTTTGATTCCAGAGATACCAGAATATTCATGTATTGAAAAGTAATTCAAAGTTTCTATATGTAAGAAATCATGGATTATAAAGAATTGAAAGAGAAGGGAAGGAGGACTATCCTAAGAAGCATAGAAATCCTCCTTGTCTGGTCCCAACTTATCTTTCTGTCTTAATCTTCTTCAACTCACACCCCGGTTTTACAATTTCCATAGACATCCTATTTCTCTCAAATGAAATTGTATCCAGATGTATATTGAAACTTCTTGAAATGTACATCAAACATTTCCCCTGCATCTACTTCTCAGTGATTTCCCTCATGTTAAAATTGCTTCCACTCCGAGCTTCTGAAACTATCATTCTTTTGTATATTCTCTATGTTTTGGAAAGCATCCTTAACCCTTCTCCTCTTACAATGCTTATTTAAGATGAAGAAGTCTCATCTCTTCCTAATATTTGTTTCTTCTACATAAACAAATACAGATTAATTTTTAATTTGTATGGTTTAGCTTTCAAAACATTTGTCATTTATATATTATTTATTGGCACCCTGAACTCCCCCAAATTGTGACTTTTGCTCATCAAATGATTAACTCACATTTCATTTTCTCACTTACTGCTTCTAATTGCTGTCATCCATATCAGGAGGATGCCAGTTTATACAACTACTTACATTTGCCTGATTATTAAAAAAAAAAAGTGGGTATCAGAGAAAAGTACCTATAGTACCTATACTAGCAATAAGTGTTAGAGATTTTCTATCTCTGAACAAGGTAGAACATATTGAAATTCATATCAAAACAGTCCTTGTCTGGGGTAATCTGGGTACTCATTTGCACTGAAGCTATTATTAATATGTTAGATTTTTGAAACGAAGGAACAAAGCTTAGGAAATTATAAGAAAATTATGTTTCTATTAGTATGTTATTGAAAATTGTGTCTAAAATAAAAGGTAAAATTAGTAGTTCTCTTTTAGTTCTCTGGAAATAGAATTACAATAATTTGTAATTCTGCTATTGACAATTTGCATTTTTTAATTTTCACTACATTTTCAGAAAACTATATTTACATGATGAGTAACTTTGTGCATTACTTAGCTGAATTGGTCATAAACATAGTACTTACTTGCCAGGATACCTCACATTGCTAGTTTTTTAATATATGGAAGGAAGATATTATTCTTTCTCTTTTGATGAAAATTAAGGCTCTGAAGTCAAGGAATCTCCTATTATCACATAAGTCCTGTTTGGTGAAATCTAATTTAAAACCAAGTCACACTTTAAGATCTGATGGAATTTCTCCTATTCTTCTTTCTATCTTATATGAGCATAGTACAATCCATGAAATATGGAGTTGCCTTTCCGTAAGATGTCAATAAAGAAATATTAATCCAGCATGATAGATAAGCACAATGAAATGATATACATTGGGCTCTGACTCCAAAAATAATGGAAATTTGCTTTCCTTGTCTTCCCATGGTATTTCCATCTCAATGGCAACTCTCCCTTACTCCAGACATCTAAATGTCATTAAATCCAGCCTACAGATCCTGTCTTTCCACTTCTCTCTGGCTAGCACTTTTTTATTTTTTATTTTTTATTTTTATTTTTTATTTATTTATATATAAATTTCACAACTTTGTAATCTCAAGGGTTTTCCCCCTCTCCCTCCCCTCCCTTCCCCCCCTTTCCCTCCTGTTCCTAGTTGTGCGTTTCATTTTGGTGCTTAGCTTGTTTTGACATTCCTCAAGGCTTTTATTTATTTTTTTTTTCACTATATCCCTTACATTAGTGAAACCATTTGGTTTCTGCCTTTTTCTTTATGGATTGTTTCTGCTAATATGATTTCTTCTAAATGCATCCATGTTGTTATGAAGTCGTCCAATTTGTCATTTTTAATTGATGAGTAATATTCCATCGTGTATATATACCACAATTTTTTCATCCAGTCCTCTGTTTTGGGGCATTTAGGTTGTTTCCATGACCTTGCAATTATAAATTGTGCTGCAGTAAACATCCGGGTACA
>PVHY01010593.1:0-51304 GCA_004024945.1 Uropsilus gracilis
TGTTATCCCTGTAGCACCTCCTTTGCCTGGAAGTTCTGGTTCTGTTATCCCTCCAGCACCTCCTCTGCCTGGAAGTTCTGGTTCTGTTATCCCTCCACCACCTCCTTTACCTGGAAGTTCTGGTTCTGTTATCCCTCCACCACCTCCTTTACCTGGAAGTTCTGGTTCTGTTATCCCTCCACCACCTCCTTTGGTTGGTGGTCCTGACATCTCCCTACCACCTCCTCCCCCCCTGTTTGGAGGAATGGTACCTCCACCTCCACCTGGGATGGGATTTGCAGCCCCAGTTCTGCCATTTGGATTAGCCCCAAAGAAGCTTTATAAGCCAGAGGTGCAGCTCCGGAGGCCAAACTGGTCCAAGGTGAGAATTTCTGTCTACTTTTTTATCTGTAGATTGTGAGGACCCAGTTTCCTATTTTCTATTTTGTGCTTGCATAGGCTTCCTTTGCTTGAGTGTCATATCTGTCTGTCTCACGTTCCACTCATGCTATGGTTATTCAGCTTATGGCATTAGGCATATTCTATATAGTACACAGACATCACCATTGAGAGTTCTCTAGCTCCATACCCTCCTGTAAAACCTAAATTTATCTTTAACTTTATGTGTTTTGCCGTTTCTCTGAGGATATGAGTACTGTGGTGAAAGCTTGATAACATAAAGTGTGCTGAAGCACAGTAACCTAAGAAATAACAAGCATAGGGGTTTAGATAAACAACCCATGACTTACTGACTCAGTTTAGTGGCATGCAACCCAGTTTCTTCGTGAATCTTCCTCATTGTCTTTGCTACATCCGGCCTTGTAGTACCACCAATGATAGCCCACCCAAAACACCAGTACATGTAAAGTATGTATAAACTCTTAACTCCCTGATCAGGGCACTCAGCCTTTGAATATAAATCCGCTGGGTACTGGTATTAATAAGAAGTACCAGTACAAGAAGCAGGTTTTGCCAGCCCTGGTGTCCTTGTTCCCTGGTTGCCTCAGCTGGGTATGGTCCTTGTACCCTGGTTGCCTGCTTTCAGTAGCAGCACATGGTGATGCTAATTATTTCATACTCCTCAAACTGCTGATAGTTGTGCTGACCCAAAAGTCATGGGTTTGTGCATATACTTCTCTGCCCTTACCCCCCAGTGTAAATGAGTTACACAGGACATCTTTAATGTTCCCACTCCATGTTTGAAACTCCTGTAATTTTGTGCTACCTTTATACTTCCTGAAACCAAATTAAAATAATGGAACTTAGGAATTATTTATAAATGGACAAATTGGACACTGTTAGCCAAATTGATGGGGAAAATGTTACATAGAGCACAGGAATATGTAAAATAAAACCTTAATGCTTCTACAAGTAGAGAGTTTGGGGTTAGAAAGAGGATCAGTAACATAACTGAATCTAGTTCTTGAGTGAGCAAGTAAGCTGAAAACATCATCTCCTGATCCCAGAATGAACAGCACAGCTGTCCTCTGTCTCTGGCTAATCTTATTCTGGTATGTTACAAATGATCAGTCAGTCATCACTTGTCCATTTTCTAGGATGGAAAGTACTGAGTTCAGTTTTGTGACTCTTTAACACCCTGCCTATGTCCATAGTTTGTTGCAGAGGACCTTTCCCAGGACTGCTTCTGGACAAAGGTGAAGGAGGACCGATTTGAGAACAATGATCTTTTCGCCAAACTTACCCTTACCTTCTCTGCCCAGACCAAAAGTGAGTACTCTCCTCTTTCATGCACAAGGCCGGAGTAAGACTTGGGATATCCTTCAAATGGATTTCCTCATTTCTTTTCCTTCCCTGGGTGAGAGTTGAAGAGAGAATCATTTTCCCATTTGGAAGAAAATTGGATATTTTGTATTCTGAGGATGGCATTGGGAGAGAAAACAGTTGTATGTAGGATTCCCCCTCACCCTGCCCCACCCAGTTTTTTGTAGGGTTTTGTTTGTTTTTGTTTTGCATATAAGCATTCTATATCATGTCACTTGTGAGAATACTGATTAAGGTGACAAAGCTTATTCAGGCCCATTTTGATACTTTTGAGTGAATTCTTGCACTGAGAAAGTGCCATTTTCCAGATCTTAAACACTTAACTGACAGGGGTTGGACAGAGGCAGATAGTGTAGTTAAATAACTGTTGCAGTAACTTTGTGTGATTTCTTTTCTTCCATTTATTTCCAATACCTGATGTTTTCTTCTTCCTGGTGTTTGCTCCTGCAGCATCAAAAGGTAAGAATACAGATGATCCATTGAATCTTAGATGAGTTTTTGAATATTAGAGGGAAAAAATGAAACATAAAGGAATTTCAGTTTCAAAAACAGGTCAGGGATTGATTTCCTTTTGTAGTTTTTTGTTTTTTTGTTTTTTTTTTTGTTTTTTTTTTTATAGTCTAGAAGTAGGCTATGATGCTGAGAGGGAAACAAGTAATTTTAAGTTGAGTGGTAATAATAACACCACCATATAGGAATATTATGTTTTGTCATTTTCAAAGTGCATTAACATATATTATCCTGTTTAATCTGTAACAAAACCTTGTGAGATGGGCAGGAAGTATAATATCTCCATTCTGTAGCATATGTAGACTAAATAGGTGACTTACCCAAGGTCTTACGACCAGATTCAGGGGTTTTAACTTCTTATTCTTATTTTCAATAGAAATGCTCATTCTTCTTCTTTACCATCATACCTTCCCCTTTATTTTAGAAGAGCTGATCTGTTTGCCTTTTTCTTTTTTCACTTCCTAATTCTTGTGGTTTTGTGTTGTTGTTAATGTAGTGGTTTATTATAGCTCTATGATGTGTAACTTTGAAGCATTGTCTCTCCCTATAAGTAAACATTTTAATATAGCTGGTTTTCCATAAATCATCTGATGGAATCAGACTGCACCTTGTTCTAATGAGAAGCTTAGTAGATTGCCAGGTGCCTTTGTCAGCTTCCTGTCATGTGTGTATCTCGAACTGCTCAGGCCTGTCCTATTTCCCCAGCATTGAGAGCAAAGTGGTTTTTTCTGCTAAGAAAAAAAATTTAGCCTTTTAATCTGAAAGTTCAGCCCAGAGAATTATTTCTACCTTCTTACTAAAGTATCAGTAAGAACTAGTTGATGATAAAAGTGAAAGTCAAGTGATTTCCTAATTTATAACTTCATAGAATCTGTCCTGTTTGACCTCCGTTGTGTAAACCACTTTCTTGAAACTGCAGTCTGTGTTCTCAGTGCAACTGTATGCAGAGAGGGCCTCTTTCTTGCCTTGTGCTCATCCTTCTTTTATCCTGTACATTACTATTACTACTGATTATAGGGCCTTTTCTGATCTTAGTGGTCTTCTCTTGCATTATGTTCCCATTATGAATTACTACATAATATTTTTATACTATATACCCAAGAAACCCTTATCTCATCTTTTGTTAATCTCAACCATGTAACTGAACTTTTTTTTTTTTTTTCTGAGACTAGGCCTCACTATTTTTGCCCATGGAACTGCAGGCTCACGTTGCCCGGGGTACCATAGACTCAAGCGATCCCCAGCCTCAGCTTCCCAGGTAGCTGGGATTACAGACACATGCCACCATGCCCAGCTATTTTTTTGGAAAATAGATCTTGCTGTGTTGCCCCTGGCGGGACTTGAACCACAATCCCTGGTCCCCACTGCGGCTTCCTAGACGGCTGCTTACAGGCATGCGCCACCATGCCTGGCCTTTAACCAAACTTTTAAATGCTCTTTCGCCTCTCAACTTCTGCCCTGTGAGTTAATTTCAAATCTCTGTATCTTAATCTGAAAATAATAAATATGAGTTAATCAGTTTAGCTTAGTGACAGTATTGATTTTCATGTAGTAATGTCATTACTTTTAGATTGCTGCTAATTTGATGAAGTAAATTTCTAGATAGTCTTTAAATAGCTTTTTATTTTAGTAGTATTTCAGATGTTAAATTGGCACACTGTCTTAATTTGCCAGTCTTTTTAGGAAGCATTGGAGAAGGTAGTCTTGAAAATTAGTAAATAGTCATTTTAAGAATTTCCTGGGAAATTTTTCTTCTGTCAAGTGTAGTCATAAATACTTAATGTTTACCCAACTTTGACAGTTATCTGCAACACTCAGATGTAATGGAACATTACATCTTTCCTGTTTCTTGTAAACTGTGCTACATCAATATGTTGTCAATCATTTCCCCCAAGGAGCAAGTTACCTCCCCCTTTAAAAAATTGTTTCTTATGTTTCACTAATGTCAGTGTGGTCTGACCTTTTTATTCTTTCTAAATATTCCTGCTTTTCCCTTTAATTACTTCATGAATCTATGGTAATGCAAGAAGTATTTAAATATTGGGACTTGTTTTATCATGTATTTCTTGAAGATATAGTTGCTTTGACACCACATGCATGAACATCATCAATAGCAGGTGAAAGTGCTGTTATAGACCCAGTGTGTTATGCTTGCTGTGGATGAGGTCACTTGCTTCCCTCCCTTTCCTGGTGTGCTCTTGTGCCTTCCTCTCTGAGTGCTCAGACTGACAAACTCAGTACTGTTCCAAAATTCCCCCCTTCACAAAGTGCCCCTCGAAGAGCATCTTGATAAACACTACTTTGGGCTTCTTAGTCGGAGTTTAGGTTTTTATTGGGTAAGGAATTTGTTTATTATTTTTGAGACTAGGTCTCGTTATTTTTGCCCTTGGAACTGCAGGCTCACGTTGCCTGGAGTACCATGGACTCAAGCAATCCCCAGCCTCAGCTTCCCAGGTAGCTGGGATTACAGGCGTGCACCACCATCCCCAGCTGTTTTTTTTTGGGGGGACTAGGTCTCGCTATGTTGCCATGGGCGGGACTCAAACTGCAATCCCCAGACCCAGCTGTGCTCCCTAGGCTGATGCTTACAGGCACACACCACTGTGCCTGGCTTCAGGTAAGGAATTTAAAGCTTTAGAAAGTTCAAAGCTGAGAATTCAGAGAACTCAGATCTCCTCAGTATGAAAGCAAGGTTTACTTTGCTTCTGGTGTTTTAAACATTACTAGGGTAACATTTCAGAATACTTTCATCCATTCTTCAAGTAGGTAACCAGTTTCAATTTTTAAGTCCTTCGTTCACATTCTTAATATTGGGGATATAACTAAATGACAAATACTCAGTTACCACTCTAAATATTTTATCTTCCAGAAGAGGAAGTAGGGACATGAGTGAAATAATGTTGTCAGAGCTGTATAGTATCTAAACCCAGACACAGGGTTTAGATTGCAGGCTCTGTGCCTCTAAAGTCTTTGCTGTGACTGCCTGCTTTGCAGCAGTATTTGTACTTGCCCTCAGAGCTAATGAGAGCTCAGATCCACCTAGACAGAAGCTGAAAGAAGGGATGTGCTGCTTTCACAGCCACATCATTCAGACACAAGTGTCCTTGAATTGGCATTGACTCTTAGAAATACACAAAAAGGAACATTAGAGTGGGGAAAGTAAGTGACATACCTGGTATGTAGAAGAGGATGATACATGTTCTGATTATAGTATGTTCAATTGTAGCAAAACTAATCTAGTTAGAGAAATGAGACATGCTTTATTTAGCACAGTGGAAGTCCTTAGATTATTTCAGCCCATTAGTTGCCAGTCTTGAAGAAGTTATTTGGACACTAGGTTTTCATAATATTGCATTATTTCCTCTCTTGCTTGCTAACCACAAGTCTACTGTTTGTTAAACATGGCTGTATCACCCTTAAACTTTACTGATTCCTAGCATTAGCTCTGTCAGAATGGATTTTTGTGTGTGTATGGTTCTGATAACTGAATTCTTTTAAATTTATTTTTTAATTTTCTTACATCATTTTCATTTTTGAACAGCGTAATTAATTTGAACAACAGTATTTAATTTTTCCCCTCAGGTGTTGTCCCTATAGTCCTCCCACCTCCCCAGCCCTTGTGAACCATCACCATAGTCCCTTGTGCTCTTTCCCCTCTCCTTCCCCCCTCTTCTGCTTATATGCCTCAGATCTGTGTTTTGCTTGCAAGTTTTGTCTTTTTTTCTGATTCTTAGTTCAGTTTCCCTCTGTTTCCCCTCTGAGACCCTGTAATAGTTTCCTTTTTCTTTATGACTTATTTCACTTAGTGTAATCCTTTCTAACTCCATCTATGTTGCTGCAAATGGCATGAGTTTTATCTTTTTTGATCATTGAGTAGTATTCTGTTGTGTATTTATACCACAGTTTCTTGATCTATATGTCTGTTTGGGGGTATTTATGTTGTTTCCATGTCTTAAGCTATTGTAAATAGTGCTGCAATAAATATAGGCATGCAGGTTGCCCTTCAAAATTAGTATTTTTGAGTCCTTTCAATATAGGAATGGACTTTTAAGGAAAACATATGCATTATTCATTACATCTGTTTTTTTAAGGTTCAGGTAATATGTATACCTACAGGATTTTTCTTTTTTCAGTAAGAAAAGGACCAGGAGAGAGAAACTAGTCCTTAACATAATTTAATACTAAGGGTTATTTCACACATTTTACTCTAAAGTTTCCTCTTTTGTTTCCCAACATTTGACTTCCTATAAATCAGTGATTTATTAATTTATTCCTTGCCAGAAAATGTGGGGTTTTTTGTTTTTTGGGGTTTTTTTGTTTTGTTTTGTTTTGTTTTGAGACTAGGTCTTGCTATTTTTACCCGTGGAACTGCAGGCTCACATTACCCGGGGTACCACAGACTCAAGCGATCTCCAGCCTCAGCTTCCCAGGTAGCTGGGATTACAGGCACGTGCCGCCATGCCCAACTGTTTTTTGGAACTAGGTCTCACTGTGTTGCCCCCAGCAGGACTCGAACCACAATCCCCATTCCCTGCCGCAGCTTCCTAGGCTGTCGCTTACAGGCACACGTCACTGTGCCTGGCCCCAGAAAATGTTTTTAATTCAGATTAGTTTGTGCCTTAAAACTTGTAGTCCTTTTTTTTCTTTTTCATTTCCTCACTTTTCTTTTGGACATTAGCACAGAGTTTTATTCAAGGTCTCTTTTTTGACAGAGCTTCTTGAATCCCTTAGAAATATGTTGTAGGTTTTTTATGTTTTTTTTTTTTTTTTTTTCCTTGTTCTAGGGAGCATTTTCTTCACTAATGGCATTAGGTCAAATGTGCTCAACTAGTTTTTCATTCTGCTTTCCTTCTTTCTTTACTCTGTTGCTGATAACATTATCCCATTAAAAAATCACCTCTTGAAATATTGTGATAAGTGATGACTGATGTCATAAGTACAGTGATAGAAAGGTTATTCATTCCTTCGAAAATCCTTTTGGATTAAGAAACTAATAAGCATCCTTAGATTGGTAGATGTGCAATGGACAATATGTAGCATTTGACCCTCTCCTTGATAAAGTGTGATCTGCATTATAGGAACTGTGAGCATCACAACAGTTCTACAGAAGGTTAATTGAGAAAGAATTCTGGTTACAACTAAACAAGAATATTCTAGTTAGGATTCCACCGTGTGACTGAGATCCAAAGGCTTATGCTCTTGTCCCACAAGTCGAAACTACTTGTCTACTGCTTTTCCAGAACTTTCTTGCTTCAGACTTAAGGCTGCATCAGAAGTCTGTGGTGGGGAAGCAATTCTGCTTTTTCCTTTTCCCTGGGATCCTCTCTTTGTCCGCTAGGTGGCAATATTTATCAGACTCTTTATCAGGAAATGTCTCAGTGAATCTATCTAGTTTCTGCAACTTTAAACTCTAGAAGCAAGATTTTGTAGTTCCATATGCTCCATCTTATTCAGTAAGTCTCTTTATGAGGATATCTCTCCCATCAGTTCCTTTACTTCTATGTAAATATATAGGATTAAGATTAGAAGTACAAGTCAAGTGAATATTTGTGGAGATTATTGTCTTTTACTTTTTAATGTCTCTTGGGTTTTGAGTGGGATCAGATGGTTAGCACTTGGGAAGTCCTATAATAAAGCTAAGACTCTCACGATTTAAAAATATAAATCTGTCCTATCACCTGGTGTTACAAGGAATCCTGCTTGTAAAATAAGCAGTACATCTCCTCTGGGTTGTACATCACCTCTCCATCATCAGTGATATGAAAAAAAAATAAAGCATACTACTCTGTATTCCCAACTTCTGCCACTACTTCACTATTTGTCTTGAATCTACTGGATCTAATACTGTGTTGTTACTTGATTTATGTCCCTCACTACAGGAAGCCCCAGTCTCTCGGTATATCCCCCTGTGCCTTACTTGAATTCCCATAAGGATTTATATTTTCTTCTCCCATCCCATCTGAACTTCTGAAACTGTGTCCTCTGGAATTTAAGGTCCATTACTTGCATAATCTATATCATCAGCCTCCCTCCTGTAGTGATTTTTTTTTTCCTCTCATAAACCTCACCTCAATGGACCTGGAGATAGGGTAGACATCCTTTGTTCTTTACCGTCACTTTCAGATCTTTTTTTTTCTTACAAGCACATAATTTTGAATTTCATGACATCAACTTGTATCTCCCAGTTTGTCTCTTACTGCCATCATCTGCTAATATTCCAAGTTGCTTGTTATTTCTCGGCCAGTATATTTCCTGAATCTGACATTCTTTGCAGTACTCTGATACTATTCTGTTTTAATTCTTAGCAATTTCTATACACAAGGGTCATGATCCTGCCAAAATTCTGGCCTTATAGTTCCTTGAATTCTTTTTCCAAGTGATCTTGTCTTCTACTCTCCCATTCTGTCATCATAGTAACTGTAGCCCTTCTGCAGTTTCCATTTCACTCCTCCCTTTCTCTCTTTAATACCCTGACTGCCACACTCTCCAACCCCAATGGGACTTCTAATTCATTTATCCTGCCACCTTTTCACCATCCTTATCCTCTTTATGATTTCACTCTCCTCCTCAGCTAAAATCCCACTATAAGTCATTATAATGACTTTTTTCCTTATTTTATTATATTTGATAAGTATGACCACAATTCTGGTTAATTCTATCATTCTACACCTATAACTGTTCAGATGAACATAGAAAAATGTTCACCTGGCCCTCCCTGGTGCACTTTCTACACTTGTTTTTCCTCTTTCTCCTACGTGACTATTCTTTCTCCAAATTCTCCTCTGCTCAGTTTACAGATTACAGCCCTTGATGTTGTCAGGCAATCATACTAAACATTTCTGCTGCGTGCAGTTTTCTGCTCTCCTAAGTAATTATTTTGTACCCATCTTTTCTCTCCACAAAAGCCAAATAACTTCCCTTGTCTGTATTCTCAGTTGAGGGTGTTTTTACTGAGAAATTTGAAGCAGAAGAGGAAGTTCATAGGCTTCCACCTTTTAACTTTTATCTCTCTTCCTCTGTTATGTGGTCATCTCTAAAGCCAATCCCAGGATTAACAGTTTCAATGAATGTACAAAATACAGTGGAACCATAAAATCTGTTTTCTAGTGACAGTACCTTTCATATGTATGTATTACTGTAATAAAGAAATAGGCATGGTCCTTTTATCTTTTAGTTTAGCTGAGATGGTACTGAAGTGTTTCAAATAGAACCTTACTAGACAATGAAGGGGCAGGGGAATTAGAAGATAAAATTACAGAAATGTGTGGGTACACACACACATATTTAATATAATCTGTAGATCCCACATGGTATATACTATTCTGCATTTCAATATATCTTGCAGTCATAACATATAGATCTACCTCATTATTTCTAGTACATAGTTGAAGCTGCAAGATAAAGAATAGAATTGTTTATGTTTGATCCCTTACTAAAAGTGTTACCTATTATTTACATTACAAATAATGGTATAGGAAGCACTTTATATTTATCTCTGCATCTTTTATATTTATTTCTGCATAGCTGTATTTCTGCACATTAAATTATTGGTAAAATTTCTGGGTCCAAATTGCTAAGTAGAGTATTGTTCCAGTCTATACACCTAACAGAAATAAGAAATTATCACAAAGTTTGATAGGGAGGAAATGATTTCTTGTTTTAATCTGACCAGTAATAAGATTGTGGCAGAGATTTTTCTTTATACAATGGATTTATATATGGACTCTTTTCACTTTCAAAACAAGACAGATGAATTTAGATATACCTTTCAGTTAGAAACCTCTGGTTCTGTCACTTTTTTGGTTTATTTTGCTACTTTTTCCCTTGCAAAAGGTGTTCTTGTTATCTGTGATCATCTCAAACTCTTGTTTGACATATTTCTATTTTCTTTTATGTTTTGTTTCTTTGCTCTAAGTTTAATTCTCCCAGTATTTCTTATACTGGAGTCAGGCATTACAGACGTTGCCTGCTTATAATCAAGTGTTTGGGAGGTTTATAGTTAAACTAGCACAAAATTTTAAAAGCTTTGCGTTCAGGCTGCTGATACAGTTACTATGGAATACAACTGGTAGAGATTTGAGGAAGTTGTTATCAGATAGTTAAATGTTAATTCCGTATAAACTGGAGAAATTTGATCTATCCTCACTGCGCTTCTCCTTTTCCCCACCAGATGGCACATGGATCTCATCTGGTTTAGATGTGTCATTGTTACGCATGGTGGTGATGCAGTCACGTTAGAGAGAAGCAGCTGCTGTTTTCAACTACAAACAGCTTCGCATGCTGCCCTCTAGCGGTCAGGAAATTCATTTGGAGGACTGATCAGTATCTAGCTGTCAGGAATTCGTTTAGAGAACTGAGAAGTAAAATTAAGCCAGGAAACCGCAGCTGCCCATTTTGCATAAGGATCTTATCCTGATGCAGTTAGTATTTTTAATGAAAGCAATATTTGTGTTATTTGGGGGAACTAGAGACTGAAGAATGTATTTTTTTTCCTTTTGTCTGATAGCTTCATGGAAGCAGAACCTTTCTTTTAGAGGGCTTAAAGAGAGGATTGTATTTTATTGACATGGGAGCTTTTATGTATTTGTAATTCCATTGCATACACATTCATAATCCCTTCTCTGTCACAGTCTATTAAATAGCTAAAGTTCATAAGATAATGACCTACTGATTATATAACTTCATAGAGATACTGTATAGAATTAATATCCTTCAGAGGATTTCTATGGCCTACCTTTTATAGAATTTGCTGGCATGGAAAGTTTTTACAGTTAACCCTTGTGTCATTTGTAATTCCTATTTATCTCAACATAATCCTAGTTTTAGAGCTTCTTTCCAGCTACTCAGACTTTAGTGTGTGCCTGCATTTTTACTCCTGATATACTTAGTCTGAAACTGTATATTTTAAACCTAAGGCATCTTCTGCCATTATCTGCATATTCCAGATTGGATGCCTGAAATAAATGCTTTTAAAATAGCATTGTCTGAGACTTAGGCCATCTAGTAGGGAGGGGATTTGGTATTGTCTATATTTCTGTCATTTGGTGCAATCAGTTCCTATACTTGAATGTCTATATCAGTAATTCTTAGGTGTAAGTAAGGATTATGTAAGGAGCTTGTTAAAGGTGCGAATTCCTGATTTCTACCTCTGGAAAGTCCCAAGTGTCATGAACTGTAGAAGCATTCATTTTTAGTAAATTCCCTGTGTAATTGTATTATAAATACACGAATTGATTTGATGTTTCAGTTTTTCTTATTTCAATTTCTGTTCTCTATCTTCCCAACCTCTGCTCTAGGCTTGGTGCTGCTCTCTACTTTTTCTTTTCATAACTATTGTTTAGTCTGTCAATAGGCTTTGTACAACTACTAGTTTTTATGGAGGTCATACAAGATCAATTAGGAAGCAACTTGATATTGTCTATTGACTTCTAACACGGGAATCTCTGCTATAGGGGCATTTGTTTTTAGAATCCCCCCTCCCTCCTTCTTACCCAGATCAGATTAGATGTTTGAATCCCCTGGAGTCAGTGAAGTATCTGGGAATTATGTAAAATCTGACGAGGCTGGAGAGGATGAATAAAGGGAGAGTGTTGGCAGTCTCAAGCTTGTACAGCAAGGATGGGGTTGTGAGAAATTGCAGGAAGTCCTAGTCATGACAAGGAATGTTGTAGCTGTGCAGGCATAACTCCTGTTCTGGTTTGGTTGTTTCTCACCCTGCAGACTGGAGTTCGTTCTGCTGGGCAACTGGATAAACAGATGAATGATCCAGTGCCCTTTGGTTACATAGTGGAGCCCCAAGGACAAAGCACTGTTCTGAGTATCCCTTGGGTGCTATGGGAATTAGTGCAGCTGAATTTACTTTCTGCTGACATGGGACATATCTCTCTCCAAAAATGAACTTGTAGACAGATTAATGTTTAGAG
Source organism: Uropsilus gracilis (assembly GCA_004024945.1). NCBI lineage: Eukaryota > Metazoa > Chordata > Mammalia > Eulipotyphla > Talpidae > Uropsilus > Uropsilus gracilis. Next base: position 12,195 of record PVHY01010593.1, read on the forward strand.
GGCTCTGATGTTACCTCTACCACAGAGTGCTTCTTTAGGGGCTTTTCTTTCTGCTTTTCTGTTACCTATTTTTCTGTGTAGGAAAAGGAGCAGTTCAGAAGTGAGGATGCTATAAAGAGGTCTCATTCTCACCCTAGTAGTCATCCATCCCATAGTAGTCATCCATCCCATATTTCCCCTTTCTCTGTCCTCTAGAGGTACCATTTTTGTTAGTTTATTGTTTATTCATTCAGTTTTTTAATGCAGTAATAGTAAAATGTTAATACAGATTTCTACCCTCCCTTTTCTAAGAGGTAATGTACTACTTATATTGTTCTTTATCTTGCTTCTGTATCCTGGAGGTTTTTCATATCAGTAATAGACCCTTCCTCTTTTTTGAAAAAGCTTTTGAATTTTCATTATGCGTGCATTACTTTTATAATGAGCTCTAGGATAAAGCAGAATGATTGATGTAATGAAATAATCTGTCCTATTTTTGAAACAGTTATTACCAAGCCCATTTGACCTGACTATTTTAGCACAGGCATGTCCTTTTATTCCTCCCCCCACACACACACACACATTTTCTCTGCAGATTCTCTTATCTACAACTATCTTAACTGAAGAGTTACCCATACCAACCTTATCTGTAAACAGCATCTGGTACTCAAACCTTATTTCAGTCATTGCGGCACCAGCAAGAGAAACCAGAAAAGTTCTGCTAAAGGGAGCATTGGATTGTTATGGAGGAGCAGCACTTGTGTAAAGAGTGGGCCCCATACTCCATTAAAGGGGTATGATCCTCAGAGGGACGGTGACCTACCTTATCTTTTCCCTGCTTCTCAGTTTTTGTTCTAGAGATTGGTTGCTCTAAAACTACATGCCCTGTAGCTGTCCCAGTTATAAATCTGGCCCTTTGTCTTTGCAGCAGCATGGAAGAATGCCCATGCCCCAGTATGAAGTGAGAAAAGCAGGACATGGTTAGGTACAGCCCTTATTGCTACAGGAAAAAATGTACAGTAATATATTGGAAGACTGTAACAGATTTTGTCGGGGTGGCAGGTTTCTCTTCAGTTTTCTTGTGATGTCATATTTTTATAATGGAAAGGACAAAGGGTTAAGAAGAAAATTTGTGAGTGTGTAGGATGGTTGAGAAAGGGGTGTCTCAGAGGAAGGGTACTCAGAGCAAATATATCAATGTCTGCAAAACTGTTGTTATCCAGTTCTGCAGAGCAGGGGCCAGCATCCTTTACTTCACTTTCCACAGCAACCCTCTTACTGCTTCTCTTTGAAAAATCAAATTCCAATTTAAAAAGCTCTTTGTTCTTCTCGGCCCCCTTGAGTAAGGAGATCCCAGATCCCAGGTTATACCAAGGAAGTGCAGAAGTGCATCTCCATGTCTACAAGATGGGATGGAGTCATTCTTTCTTCCTGACCCTGTAGTAATCCTCTCTGCTCTGAGTGTCAGTGATCTCTTCCTTCAGGTGAATTAGGTTAAAAGGTAAGATACTCTCCAGTCTGTGCATTTCCTCTTGGCAAGAAAAACTGCTAAAATCCTTCAAAGAAGAATGTCTCCCTTTTTCTGTTCTGCTTGCATCCCTGTCCTGCTTGCAGTTTTCTTTTCAGCCACGGAGTGAGCGCAGTTGAGCCATTTTGGCTCAGGTTCCAGACTGTGAGGTCAGAAACAGGGATTGGAGGAGAATATCAGGTGACTTTCAGTAACACTGGTGACGCTCCTGCCCTCATCCCCACCCTACCTCCCCCCCTCTTTCCTCACCCTTTCCTGGCTTCCACCTTAGGAACAAAGAAGAGAAAAAAACAGCAGTGTGACGAAAAGCAGCAGCTGCATCTGCGGACAGGCTGGGGGCTGGGTGTTTATTCCATCTGTTCTCTTTGTTATGCTTTTAGCCTATTACTTCTCCTCCCAGTGCCCTGAATAAAATAGAGGGTATTTCTGGGAGCCTTTGTTATAGAGAATGGCTTAGAATAAGTCTGCAGTTTATTCAGTATTTAGATAGGTGTGGGTGAGATAACACAGACATTAAAACTGCTGTGAGCACCTAGAAAAAGATGAAGGTATTTTGCCTTCTTGTCCTGTCTTACTCAAGAATACCTATTTAATGTCAGGTAGTGTGATAGGATCTTATCACCTTTTATTTCTAATTATTAAAACAGTGCTGCCTAATAGGTACTATTTTAGTAACTGAGCCATGCAAAGTAAAGAGTTAATGTATCCTTTGTTTATTAAAATCAAATAGCCAGTAAATATCAAGCCAGAATTAGAACTCAAATCTATTGATCTCAGAACAAGCCCTTAGTGAAAAGGAGTAGCAAGGAGGTGGGCATGTTCAGAGATACCTGGACTGCCTGCTGCTGGGGACTGTCAGGGCGCTGTGCCGTGCCCTCTGCTTTTCCCCTGTGACCTGTGTCCTGATTTCTTCAACACTAAGTCTCCAGGGAGGAAAATGAGCCTATTGGGAACATATAGATTAAAGAAAGACTTTAAAAATATTAACCAGTTTCAGGATGTGAATTTTATTTTAGATTCTGATTCATTTTCATTCATTTTTTCAAAGAGTAGGTACTATTTCTACTACCTGTTCTTTTGCCCCTTCACCCTTCTGGTCCCTGCATAAACCTGTCCTACCCTTTTCTGACTTGCTTGGGGCAGTGCCTGTTCTTCCAGTCCCTATCCAGCCACATCTTTGAAGCTGATCTCTTCACCCCTTATTGAGTCACCATCCTGGGTGTGCTGGGAAAGCATACTCAGCTGTGAGAAACTCAGTGACTGTACTGTTTGAATGATAAATGCTTTGTCAAGTGCCCGAATTTCTATACTACTTTTTTGTCACCCTTTCCGACTTCTGTCTCTCCCTTTTTTCCTGACTCCTGGCACTTGGTGTTTGGAGCTTTGGACTTATGTCTGGCTTTGTTCTTGTCCTTCAGGTTTGTGCATTTCTGCCAGCTTGCACATCCATGTGGTTATATGGGTTTTTGGGGGTTTTTTTGAGACTAGGTTTCGCTATTTTTGCCAGTGGAACCGCAGGCTCACATTGCCCGGGGTACCACAGACTCAAGCAATCCCCAGCTCAATTTCCCAGGCAGCTAGGTTTATAGGGGTGCACCACCACGCCCAACTATTTTTTTGGAAGTAGGTCTTGCTACATGCCCCCGGCGGGACTTGAACTGCGATCCCTGGCCCTGGCCATGGCTTCCTGGGCTGCCACTTACAGGCATGCACCACCATGCCTGGCCTGTATGAGTATTTGTTTGGCTAAGAGGTCAGTGGTAGGAATCTGGTTGCCTTTGGGTAGGAATAACCACTGTTCAGTTGACCTGCTGTTTATTGCTTTTCCTTTCTCTTCTGTATACCTACCAACAGCTTTGAGGTGCTGAATTTTCTCCTCCCATATATGATAGCTGTGAGCAACATAAGGTAGAAGTCTTCCTTGTAGGCAGTCTCTAGTCACTTCCTTATAGGGTTACACTAGTGCATGGTAGGACCTTCTTGCCCTGTCCTCTTCCTAGAATCAGGGCTAGTGTAAACTTAATAGACATGGCTTATTGTTTTCTGGGTGCACTTATTACTCTCACAGAAAGTTTGTTATTTCTGAGGAATCTTCCTGAGTATTCTAAGATTCTTCCACAAAGACCATGTCTCTTCAGAGAGAAGTATAGTGGCACCAGACTCCACTTCTGGTTTTTTTTTTAAGTTTACTGTTATGATTCTGTGCTCATACCTGTTGTATGTACTACTTTATGGACATTGGATAAACTTGCAAGTTTGTGCTGCCTCATTTAAGTACTGGAAACCAGTGGACTCCTAGTTTGTTTTTTCAGCATGTTTCCACTTTTCTACCTTTTCTTGCTCTCTCTTTTAGTCATAAGTGGTTTGGCTTACTCATGGAAGGTGTAGCATCAGATTAAGGAGGGTGTTGTTCCCTGTAGAATAAGGACAAATGCCCCAGGCTTCATTTTGGGCAGAGCTAGTGGTGAGTGGTCCTGAGTGAGAATAAAAATTAGGTGGAGTTGCTTTAGAGCTCAGCCTGAACATTACAGCCCTGAAGATTTAGGACCTTAGAATGAGGCTGTGTTCTCAACAGTATTTTCCCAACATCCTTTTCCTTCCCCACTTACTCACTCCCACCTGCAGTTCTTGAGGACTGGTTTCCAGGATGTGAGGCAACCCCCACTCCTCCATTTCCTGTTTTGGTCTTCATTGAGAGAAGCCTACAACAGGAATTCCTGGGGAAGTGATGGCTGTAACTGTGGCACAGGCCATGGACTTATTACTGAACTTAGGGAATACTTTGCAAAGACTGACCTTGCTTCTGTTTTGTGGGCCCTTAGAAACTGTTACTAATCATAACAAACCTGTAAGTGGGGCTCCATGCTGCTGACTTGGTACCATACCTCTTCTCAGTCTTTAGCAACTGAGAATTATTTCCCCTTCTTGTGTCTGTTATTTATTCTCTGAATTTAAGAATTTAGCGTAGGTATCAAGATTCATGATGAAATTAGTTTGGGTTCTGTGAGACAGGACCTTTTGGCATACACAAAAATAGTGAAGAAATAAAAATGGGGTCCCTGTGTTGGACAGCAGGGGGTGCCCTTTCCCTTTGCTTTATTGCCTGGCACTCCCTGCTGCATTCAGCCATTTTAGACAGATTGTTTTTGCTCCCAGCTAACTCCATTTTGTGTTTATGACGCAGAAAAAAAGGATTTCAGCAAGGGAGGAGCCTGACTGGGGGAGGGAATGAGACAGGCTGAGGCGTAGCCACAGACTCCTTTACTCAGTGCTTGTTCACCAGGGATTCACTTTGCCACAGGCTGCCTGCATCCTGATCAATAGATGTAGCAAGTCCCTGCTAGCTGAGCCAAGAACAAAGTGCTTTCTGATTTCTGGACATTTACCAACAGTGATAGGGCTATTGGCTTTTGAAACAGCGGGCAAGACATCCCCTCTCCCTCATCTAGAATCTAAACCTGAGGCTTAGTTGTTTCTTATTATAGGGATAGCATTTAGGATGGCATTAGATCAGCTAAGAACAAAAGATACCCTTTTCACTAAGTTCTCCGAGAAAAGTCAGTTGCCCTAGTGACTCCAGGAAAATAATCTGATTCAACAATAACTTTCATTTTTTAAAATGTAAAAAACCGGCCAGGCATGGTGGCATGTACCTTTAATCGCAGCCTACAGAGTGAGGCCTAGGCTGGGAATTGCTCGAGTCCGTGGGTTCGAGACCCAACCAGGGCAACATAGCAAGACCTAGTCTCAAAAAATAGCAGGGTGTGATGGTCCTACCTATAATCCCAGCTACTTAGGAAGCTGAGACTGGGCATTGCTTGAGTCCATGGTACCCCAGGCAACATGAGCCTGCGGTTCCCTGGGCAACAAAGCGAGACCTAGTCTCAATAAATAAATAACAAAACAAACAAAAATGTAAAAACACAAGTGCATACACATATGTAAAACACACACACACACATACACACACACACAGGGGCACACTTGAAGAGAGTAGTATGATTATCTGTTTCCATCATCTAGTTTAAAAACTTAAGTCATGGCCAGTCTTGTTTCATGCACTTGTATCAACCTCTTCTTTACCACCCCAGTTATTTTAAAGTCTGTCCTACTTCATCACATTATTTAATCCTTAAATACTTCAGAATGTGTGTCAGAAAATAAGGACTTTTTAAAAAAAGAGTATGACTGTTATGTGAAAAATTTATTTTGTACTATCAAATAAGCAATTAGTGTTTAGATTTCTCAAATTATCATATAGTAGTTCTTTTATGGTTCATCTGGATGAAAACCAAAAGTCTTTATACTGTGAATAGTTAATGTCTCTAGATTTTCTCCATAGCTTGTGCTGTCTCTCACTTTTTTTTTTTTAATCTTGTAATTTGTGTGTAGACTTAATTGCTTAAGGAAAAAGAAGGCTGTCTCAGGTTAGGAGACTGAGATCCCCTATCTTTAGGATTTCCACCAGAGGAGATGGGTGAGGAAGTAATGGGCAATACCCTGCAACCTTTAGAGGGAGAAACGGCTTGAGTCTCTTACTAGTTGGTGCTGTGTGTCTCCTGATATTAGAGCTTTTACTCCATCTTTAGAAGAGTTGACAGACTGCTTTCAGCAGTGAACATGACTAGAGAAGTGGACCTTGCTCTTTTCCAGGAATTAAAGGAGGCCTTTGGGTTACCGGATTTACCTGCTGTGTAATAACTGTGACCCTCAGGTGATCCCAGATTCTCACTTTTATCCTCAACCACATTCTTTTACTTCAGTGACAGCCTTTTTCCTTGATCAGATCTGGCCCCAAATGGACTGTATAATAGAAAGAAAAAATGAGATATCGTTTTGGGGGCTTGCATAGGTGGGAAGTCTTCCTGGCATCAGGATTATAACATCCCCTCTCCTCTCCATCACCTTTCTGGAGAAAATGCCCATGAATGACTTAGATGCAGTTGATGAGATGAAAGTTTTCTCTCCCACTTCTGAAATGGGTCAGCAATGCTAACTTTCAGCAGCTATAACAGGAAACAAATCTGCTCCCTGGTTTTTTTGGGAGAACACAGGTTACAGATGGTAAGTAGCAGGATCAGATTTGGCAAGCCTGGCAGGGCACTCTTAGAGTCTGGTTCTTGGAGATTAGAGTCTGGTTCTTGGAGACAAGGTTGGCTATACACCTGATTTGGAAGCTGTAGTTCCCATTAACAAACAGTATTAAAATCTGCCAAAGAGATCAAGATTGCATTGGAAACATGGACCCTAGCTATAACATGCTATCAGGAATCAGTTAATTATAGTTTGACCTGTAGTTTTAAATATCTTCTCTGTCTCCCTTTTTCTGTAGGCTTTTCCTCCTTCTCTGTCTTTGAAATTCTTTTGTTGTAAAATCAACTTTCATTTGTCCCATGGCTTTTCCCATAATAGGGATTTTGTGCTTGTATTCTTAGAGGGTAGTTTGTATGCTTCTGTCCTCTGTATACGCTGTAAATCAGTATTTCGACCTAAGGCTTAGTTAGAATTGGATTCCTTTTCTCTTTTACCTAGACTTCCTAATATATATTGCTTCTCAAATGGTTGTCCATTCTTGATGTTAGCAATTGTCATTGTCAGTAAGTAGATCTATTAGTTAGGGTTGTCAAATAGTAATATTTCAAACAAAAGGAACTCCTTATGTATTTTGTTATTAATCCTTTGACACATATATCTCTGTGGTTTGTATTTTTGCCTTTTTTAATAGGGTCGTGATGATCACAAATTCTTTAAAGTACTTATATTATTAATCTTTTCCGTTATGGTTAATGCACAGTATGTCTTAGAAAGTATTGTAGTCAATTTCAGTTTTTTCATATGACACTCAATTTACTGAGAAATTTGCCCTTTTCATAATCATCTGATATGATTAGTTCAAGTGTGTGTTGAGTCTATTTTATGGATTATACTCTCTTCTGTTGATCATTTTGTCTGTCTTCATGTAAATCCACAGAATCTTGGTTATTAGTTTTATAATATGTATTCTTATATCCTATCTTTTGCAATTTCTTTTAAGTCTACTCTCCTTAGCTATTTGCATTTCTATATAAAATTTAGAATCAGCAAGTCTGTCTGGGAGGAGAATTGACAACTTAATAATATCAAATCTTTTAATGTATTAGCCCATAAATCTATATTGATCTACTTGTCATTTTTAATATTTTTCAGTGAAGCTACATCAATTCTTTCTCCATAGATATCCTACACCACTTTTAACAAATTTACTCCTGAGTATTTCATATTTTTATAGATGGTATTTTTATTTCAGTCTTTGTTTTGCTTACAATTTAAGATTCTGTCAGATCTTTTATACTGACGATTATTGTCTTTAAATGAGGGTGTTATTTCTTTCTAATCTGTAGAATTTTTGTTTCTTGCTTGTCACATTGGCTCAGATCTGAGCCAGTGTTATTGAAAGAAAGTGGTGAATGAGTATTCTATCTTTCCTCTTCTCAAAAGGCAAGTTTTCAAAACTTCATCAATAAGCATAGTTTTTGACTTCAACTTTTGGGTTGATAACTTTTATCAAATTAAGGAAGTTCTCTTCTATTTCTAATTTTTATTAACTAAAAATTTTTATTATGATGGATGGATATAGAATTCATGTGCTCTTTTTTTGTACTGTTAAGATTATCATACAGTTTTTCTCCTTAAGTATGTACTTGTGGTAAGCATATTGATTTCTCTTATACCAATCTTGCATTCCTAAGTCCAACATGACACTTTTTAATCCTATTTTTGGGTTGGTTTGTTTCACATTTAATTCAGTTTGCTAGTATTTTTTTAGGAATTGTGTTACCTATGATTATGAGTGAAATTAACTCCTGATTTTTATTTATTTACTTACAATTTTTTCCCATAAGATTAGAGAAATTTTTTGTTCCTTAAATGCTTGAAATAGTTGGGTGTAATAGTCACCTGGATCTCCTACCAATTTAATACTCCTCATGGCTATAGAGTTTTGGGCTTTTCCCTTCTTATGTCACTTTTAGTAAACTTTATTTTTCTAGAAATTTATCCAATTCATCTAAACTCTTACATATATTTTGTATTGTTATTAATTTTGTTTTCTAAGACACATATAGTTCAGTCCTGTTTCCTGTTCCCAGTGTTAATTATGCCATATCTCTTCTATTTCATCAGATGCATTTAAAATTTACTAGTTTTTCATTTTAAAAGTGACCAAAAAAAGCTATAGATTTTACTAATCTTCTGTTATAAATTTCATTAATTTCTGCTCTAACTGTATGTCTGTTAAATTTTTCCTGTAAGGTTCATTCTACTGTTCTTAAAATATGGCCTTGAGGCTTTACTTTTAAGGCTCTCCTGCAACACCTCCCCTCCCCCCCGTATCTATTTGAGACTCTGAGGTTCTGTTTAAATTCTTGTTTTAGGTATGGTTTGATAGAAAATGTTTTAGCTTGTTAGGACTGTCATGGCAGTGCTACAGTGCTATAGACGGATTGACTTAAGTAGAAATTTTATCTCTTATAGCTCTTAATACTAGAAGTCCTGCTCAAGGTGTCAGCAGATTTGATTTCTCTTGAGGTTATTTTCTTTGACTTGTATTTATCTGCCTTTTCACTGTATACTCACATGGTCTTTTCCTCTGTGCACACATTCTTTCTTGGTGTCCCCTGTATGTCTAGATTTCCTCTTTTAAGGATGTCAAATTGGATCAGTGCCCACCCTAAATGGCCTCTTTTTCATTTTTTTTGTTATAATTTAAATTTTATTCATTCTTTACATTTTACAGTATCAGCAAATAGTTATTGGAAAGCTCTCCTCCCCCCCATCCCCCCGCCCTCGTTGACAACCCCTCTGTTCACTCCCCCTTTCCTTGTTTTTTGATCTATGTTGAGTCCTTTGGTCTCTTTGTTTTCTATGGCAATGTCCTTTTCTTGGGTGAGGGACCGTGATCCTAGAATATGACAAGCCTTGTTGGTAGATGTTCAGTCTTGTCTTGTACTGGGTAGCAGTTCATTCTCATTTGGACTCTATTAGTGTTTTCTTGTTGTTGGCTGTCTTCAATCAGTTCCATTCATTATAGAAGATACTCATTGTGAAAGGTGTCTTCTGAAAGACTTTGCAGGTCATTTCCTCTCCTTCAGATTATAGCTTTGTGTAGGCCTGAAGCCCCATCTCTGTGACCTTCCTCTCCATGGAATGGGAAGGGGCACCTTGCTTTCTTGAGTTGCACGTCCCTTAGCTTTTGGCACGTCCATTTATAGTGTGGCCTTAGGTGTAACTCTGTGACAGGTGATGTCCATGATCTTTTCTCCAGTCTATTATACGTAGTCTTTCTCACAGTTTCTTTTCTTACAATTCGCTTGTATTTGTGCACAATATTTTGCTCTGGTCCCTCACCATTCTATTGGTCCAGTGGATTATTAGTTCTCTTCTCATTCCTTCTGAGGACTAATTGGGGTGAGAGTGAAAGAGAGGGGCTGCCTTTATAGTCCCTCCCTGCACCCCCCCCAAGCCCGCAGCCCTGTGGTGTGGCTGAATGTGCAGCCGGGTGTGCAGCTGTGACCCCACCCCCTGGCCAAGTGGGGCCCTAACCAGGTCCCGGCTGTGACACCTCCACACCCCTCCCATCCCAGCGTCCACCTGATTGGGGGCTGCTCTCTGCCCACCACACAAAGCAGAGAGGTGGCTGAGTGGGCCTAGGCCAGGCTGCAACCACTGGCAGAAGTGGGGCGGCCGCGGGCAGGCCCAGGCACTTACCAGGTCCTCTCTTTTTAATTTGATTCCCTTTTTAATAGAGACTGTGTTGACCTGGGTAGTCCCAAACCCTCGGACTCAAGTGATCCCTAGCCTCAGCCTCCCAAGACTGGGATTACAAGCGTGTGCCACCATTCCCAGCTCTTTTTTGAGACTAGGTTTCGCTATGTTGCCCAGGGTAGTCTTGAATCCATGGACTCAAGCAATTCCTAGCCTTAGCACCACAAGGCTGGGATTAAAGGTGTGCGCCATCGTGCCCAGCTTTTTTTTTTACACTAGGTCTCGCTATCTTTGCCCGTGGAACCACAGGCTCACGTTGCCCGGGGTACCACAAACTCAAGCAATCCCCAGCCTCAGCTTCCCAGGTAGCTGGGATTACAGGCGTGCGCCACCACGCCCAGCTATTTTTTGGGGACTAGATCTCTCTGTTGCCCCAGGCAGGTCTCGAATTGCAGCCCCCAGTCCACCGTGCCACCGTGCCCGGCTTTAATTTTCCCTTTAAAGGGAGGTAATATATGTGAGGGCCTCAGCATGCAAATTTGGAGGTTCTGGGCACAAGGTAAATTTTAATTATTTAGTCCAATACATTATCTAACTTGTTATATTTTCTTTTCATGGGTTTTTCACAAGTGCTTAATTTCCAAATATATAGAGTGTATTAATTTCCTATCACTGCTATAGTAGATTGGCTGTGAATCTATTCACACACTCTCTACCCAGCTTCCATCCATTGGAGAATCCAGAATAACCCTTAATTCTCACAATTCTTAGCACATCTGCATTGTCCTTATGGCTATTATTCACGGGTTCTAGCAATTAAGATATAGGTATATTTGGGGGACCATTCTGTCTACTGCAATGAGTTATGGGATAGATTTATGTTTTTTCTTCCAGCTAATTTTATTTTGGTCAATGTTCTTGTGATTTAAATCTTTAGAAGTTGTGATTTTCTGTTAGGGTTCTGAATATTGATAAATGTTTTAAGTGTTCTTAATGTATATATGTGTTTTTCATTTGTGTGAAGTGTTGTATATGTATCTCCATTGGTTTCTGTTTATTGAGATGTTAAATTTTCTATATCCTTACTTTCTTTGCTTGTCGCATTAGTTATTAGGAGAAATTGTTGAAACATCCTGTTTTGAGTATTTAACATAATTATTAATTTTTACTTTAGACTTAATTTTTTTTTGTATTGGTAGGATTTCAGAACTATGAAAGAATTGTTATAATGATACAAAAATATTCTGTATATATAAATTCCTGATATGTTAACATTTTACCACATTTACCTTTTTACTTCATGCTGTGTGTGTTATGTATGTATATATGTGTGTATCTTTTTATTCTAAACCATTTGAGGGTAAATTATAGACATGATACTTCTATTCTTTAGTGTACATTTTGTAATATGTAGTCTAGAATCACAGTACAATTACCAAATTTTGGAAATTAGTGTTAATGTAATACCGTTAATTTCATCTGACCTGTTTTCAAATTTGGCAAGTTGTCACAATAATGACCTTTACAGGAAAAATCCTGAAACATGCATTGTGTTCAATTGTTCTGTCATTTACTTTAATCAAGAATAATTCCTGTTATGGTGACTTGCTAAGATGACTATTATGCAAAATTTGGTTTAGATGTTGGAGTTGATGATGCCTGCTAAATAAAAATGTTTATTCATTTACATAATTGAGGTCTCTAGGAAGAGCAGGGTAGTCCTCCTGAACAAGTGAGAAATGACTTGAGAGGGCAAGGAAAGGGTTTTCACTGTGGTTTGGGATGGAACAATGGTGACAAGTCCTGTGGAAGGGTGGAAACTTGCATACTTTGAATATCCCCGTGCCACCAAAGGTGGAGCATCTTTTTGCTTTTATATTAGATGTGGAAACAAGGGAAAAGGGAGGCTGAACAACAGATACCCAACATCAAATTAATTTTTCCTTTACCTCTCTAAATGTCTTGATGGATCCATTCATGTACTAAAAGACAGATTAAGGGAAGAAAAGCAAACAAAAATGAATAAAATGTATACCTTCTTAAAAAAAAAATACAGTTAGGTTCCTCATTACCATTCTTGATTGTTTGACATTTTTAAAGACTATAGATCAGTTAATTTGCAAAAATGTCCCGCAGCTTGGATTTGTTTGATGTGTCCTCATGATTAAAATTGCAAATATTGCATTTTTGGTGCTTTACATATCTTAATATGCACATATATACTGTATGTATATAAATAAGACATTATTAGATACATACAAAGTCAAAATCCACATACTTCCAGGTAAATGAAATAAACCTTTCATCATTATAGAGTATCTCTGTCTTCTGTAATGTTTTTTGTTGCTTGAAACACTATTTTGTCTGATAGTAATGTAATTTCATTGACTTTCTTTTAGTTAGAATTTTCATGGTATAATTTCATCCTTTTCATCTTTAATTTTCATTTTTGCTGTTTCTCTTATAAAAATAGGATATACCTAGACTTTTTTTTTAGCCCATTTGATAAGATGGAGCATTAGTACGCTTTATATTTAATCTAGTTATTGAAATATTTGGGTTTCAATCTTTTTCTATGCTTTCTATTTCTGTCTACATCATAAACTGATTTCATTCTGTTCAAAATATTTTCTGATACTTCACAGTTACTTTATTATATTAATAAATATTAATAGAATATATTACTGTATTCATTATCCAAATAATTGGGAACTTTCTGGTCATGTTCATAATTGATTTTCAGCTTAATACTGGCTGACCAAGTACTTTAATAAGTCCTTTGAAATTTGTTGAGGCTTGCTCTTACCTAGCATGTGGTGGGTTTTGGTAAATGCTATATGCATATGCAAAGAAAGGTATAATTTGACATTGTTGGGTAGATTGTTCTGTAAGGTCTAGTTTGTTAGATGTGGCTTTTTTTGTTTGTTTTGTTTTTGGTTTTCTTTATATAGAGACATATAAAGAGACATATAAACCTCTATATAAAGAGGTTTTCTTTATATAGAGAGCCTCAGCTCCCCAGGTAGCTAGAATTACAGTGTGTGCCACCACACCCGGCTAGATGTGTTTGTATATTTAATATCCTTTCCAAGTTTTTGAATTCTGGTCTTATTAGTTATTGTAAAAGGTGTGTTAATTCTTCTATGCATATCTTGGAGATAATACAGATTTGGTTCCAGACTACTTTACTAAAGCAAATACTGTGATAAAGTGAGTCACAAAACTCTTTTCCCCAGTATATATCTATTTTTGCACTATACTGTAGTCATGTGTAGTAGCATTATGTATTTTTTAAAAGTATGCATACCTTGATGTTGATGGCTGCTGACCGATCAGGAGGGTGGTTTGTGAAGACTGAGGTTACTGTGGCAATTTTTAAAAAATAGTGCAGCAGTTAAATTTGCCATATCAGTTGACTTCCTTTTATGAAAGATTTCTCTGTAGCATGTGATACTATTTGATGGTATTTTTCCCACAGTAGAATTTCTTTCAAAAATGACCAGCATACTCTAAGTAACTAGTGGGTCAAGAATAAATCAAAAGGAAAGTCAGAAAATACTATCTGATGCATAAAAATTAAAATGGGTACAAAACCTATAGGATCCAGGCCGGGCACAGTGGCTCGTGCTTGTAAGCTTCAGCCTATGAAGCGGCCGGGGCTAGGGATCGCGGTTTGAGTCCCGCCTGGGGCCCGTAGCGAGACCTAGTTCCAAAAAAATAGCTGGGCATGGTGGCGAGCGCCTGTCATCCCAGCTACCTGGGAAGCTGAGGCTGGGGATTGCTTGAGTCTGTGGTACCCTGGGCAACGAGAGCCTGCGGTTCCACAGGCAAAAATAGCAAGACCTAATCTAAAAAAAAAAAAAAAACCTATAGGATCCAAATAAAGCCTAGAGGGAAATTTATAGATGTAAATGACAATATTGAGAACACTCAATTTAAAATCAGTAACATAACCTTCCACCTTAACACACTGAGAAAAGAAGAGCAAAGTAAATCCAAAGCAAGCATTATAAAGGATTATAATTAGAAAGCATTATAAGGAATGATTATAAAAATAGGGTAGAAGATAATGATAAAAACTAAACAGGAGAGAAAGTCAGTAAAACCAGAAACTGATTCTTTGAAAAGATCAGCAAATTGATAAAACTGTAATTAGAATTACCAAGAAAAAAATAAGTTATAATAAGAAAGCAGTGATGATCACTGCCAACCTTCCCCAAATAGAAAAGATAAAAATGTACAGTTGTGTGCCACAGATTAGATCACCTACATGAAATGAACAGAAGTCCCAGAAACATTACCACAATGAACTCAAGCAGGAACTGATGTGTAGGAAGAGATTGGCTCACTAATTTTAAACTATCTCAGAAGTCCAGACTTAGATAACCTTACTATGGAATTTCACCCAACATTTTAAGAAAAACTAATACTAATTTGTTTTAATAAACACGTTTAAGAAAGGGAAAAGGAGAGACTGCTTCCCAGTGCATTTTGTGAGACCATAATTATCCTGATACAGATATGAGACAGTGATATCATAAAAAACCAACACTGTAAAGTAGTATCCCTTACAAACCAAGATGTAAAAATCCTCAACAAAAAACCTAGCAAACTGAGTCTAGCATCACATACAAAGAGTTATACATAGTCACCATGTGAAATTTACCCTAGAGGAAAAAATGACTTAGCATCTGATAATTAATGAAATTCATTGTATCAGTAGAATTAAAAACAAATTAATATTTTATCCCTAATATCAGTAAGAAGACAAGAGGTTGATTCTTGCCACTTATATTCAATATTACAATGGAAGTGCTAACAGGGAAATTAGGCAAGAAAAAGAAGAAAGAGACATCAGGATTATTAAAAAATTAAAACTATCTTGTTATAGATGACATGATCTTATACTGAGAAAATCCTATTGAGTTCATGAGGAAACTTACAGAACTAGTGAACAAGTTCAGCCAACTTGAAAATCACTGTGTTCCTCTATACATTTACAGTGTCAATCTGAAACAATATTAAGAAAATAATTTCATTCACAATAACAATAAAAAATTAACTCTTAGGAATAAATTTATCAAAGAAATATAAATAAATAAAAACTTGTTCTTTGAGAACTATAAAGCAGCACTGAACTATATTAAGAATTTGAATAAATGGTGAAAGAATCCCATGTCCATACATTAGAATATTTAATTGTTAACATGGCACTTGGGTAGGGGGTGTGGTATGGTAACATATATCTGAAAAGATATAAATCTGTATCTCTAAATCATGTATAGTCTGTGTATCAATGTTACTGCAATTAAAAATAATAACAATTTCTTTAAAATGAAAGAAAAACAAAAATGGCAATACTCCTAAAGCTGATCTGTAGATTCATTATAATTCCTATGAGGATTCCCAGCTGACTTCTTTGTAGAAATTGGCATGATGATTCTGATATTTATATGGAATTGCAAGATACTCAGAATATAGCCAAAAGAACACTCGAAAGAAGAGCAAAGTAATAAAACTCATAATTCCCAATTTTAAAACTTACTGTAAAACAGCGGTAATCAAGGCACAGTGGCAACTAGCACAAATATTGCTACACAGAATAGTGGAATTGAATTAGAATTTGGAAGTAGACCTATATCCTGTGGTTAAGTGACTGATTTTCGGCAAGAGTACAAGACCATTTAATGGTGACTGGTGTTGGAAAATTACTGCACCCATCTGAATTCTTCTGTGGCAGAACCAGCAAACAAATTAATGTTAGACAGATTAGTGTGAGGAAAAGACCAATTTTTCTAATAACATGCCTACAGAGAGTTTTACATGATTGTAAATCCTAAAGTAAATGGGATAAGCCAAGGAGTGCTAAGCTGTCTGGGCATCAAATAGAGAAGGTTTCACATTAACATGGAGGGGATGACTTCATATAACAAAACATGCCTCTAGATGTTTGACTTAACCTTAAGACATGTTTCTCTTAAAAGGTTTTTACTGGAGATATCCCTAAATCTAAGCAATCAGCATTCTTTAATGATAATAGTTTGTCCCAAGGCTCACCGAACCTTAGTTATTAACCTTCTATACACCAAGGTGACATGTATTGAAAGAGACCTAATGTGGACATCTTGGAGAAAGCCTGTGTGACCATGTGGGGGAGACTAACCCCACATTGGATAGCCACATGTAAAAAGATGAAGTTAGACCTTCAACTCACACCATATACAAAAATTAAAATTGTTCAAAAACAAATGTATAGCTGAAATCATAGGAAACTGACAGGAAAACATAGACTTAAATATTCATAGCTTTGGGTTTGGTTTTTAAAAGCATGAGCAACAAAAGAAATTGGATTTCATCAGAATTTAAAAATTTGGTGCTCCAAAGGATAACATCAAAAACGTGAAAAGACTCCACAAAATGGAATAAAATATTTGCTAATCATACAGCAACACTAAGTTCATGAGGGACACTGGTTCTGAGTGTGGTATTTACCTGGTTTTGATATCAATCAGCCTCATAAAATGAAGAGGGAAGTGTTTCCCCCTTTTCTAATTTTTGGAGATTGGTGTTAATATTTCTTTAAACTGTTGATGGAATACCCTAATGAAACCTTCGGCCACAGGTTTCCTTTTCAGGACCCTTTTAATTATGTATTCAGTTTTAAATGATTGCGTAATATTCTCGCTACCTGGCTTATCTTAGTTGAGTTTTTGGTAGTTGTAGTTTTTGAGGAATTTGTCTGTTTCTTGCAAGTCCAATTTATGAGTGCGGAGTTGCTTGTAACATTCCCCTGTTTTCCTTTTAATGACCTCAGGACTTGTAGTGATAGTCTCTATAATTCCTGGTATTAGCGGCATATGTCTTCTCTCTTTCTTTCTAGAGGCTTGTCTATTTTACTGATTCTTTTCAAAAATAAATAACCAGCCTTTTCAGTCATTAAATCTTCTTTGTTATTTTTATTGCTGATTTCTGTTCTTTTTCATTTTCTTTTTTCTGCTTGAGTTAATTTTGCTTTTTGTAGCTTTTTGAGATATGAAATTAAACTATGACTTGAGTACTTTTCCTGCTGTAAAGTTCAAACTATAAATTTTCTTTTCAGTGTGGCTTTAGCTATGCCCCATTTACTTTAATGTTTTTTTTCATTCAGTTGCTTGTATTTTTTTATATATCTGAACGTCAGTTATATGTAATTTCTCTTTGAGATTTCTTCTTTGACCCAGAAATAATTTTGACCTGATTCTTTAGCTTACTTGTTTGGATATTTTCTCTTATCTGTTATTGATTTACAGTTTGATTCCATTAGGTCAGAGAATATGCTCTATGATTTCAGTCCTTTAGATTTGTTGAGGTTTACTTTATGACCCAGGGTATGGGCATTTGGAAAAATTCCTGTTGGGTGGTGTTCTTTATCACTTAGACCCTTTGGTTAATTGTACTGTTTATTTCTTCTCTTCGTCATTGCTTTTCTATTAGTTCTGCCCATTACCGAGAGGATATTAACATCGCCCAGTATTATTGTGGCTTGATCATGCCAGTTTCTCTTATCTCTGTTTTTTCTTTTTCCTCTTATATTTGCATCCCTATTGTATGTCTTCTTGGTGGATTGATATTTTAATCATCTTGAAATGTTCATCTTTATGGTTACTTTCTGTCTGAAAGTTACAGACTTTTTAGTGTCTGTTACTTGATACTGATGTAGTCAGTCTGCTTTTAAAAACAATTAATGTTGACTATGCATATCTTTTTCAGCCTTTTACTTTCAACCTGCTTGTGTCTTTGAAGGTTTTATAGACAGCCTGTTCATCTTTTGCTAGTCCATTTGGCTAGTGTTTTTTTGTCTTTGTCATTCTCAGCTTATTGATAATAATACTGTGGACTAGAAATGCTGCTGGTGGGGAGGTACCCAACTGGGCCCAAACTGCTTGTGGGAATCCATACAGACATTTCCCCAAACAGAATCAGTGTTGTAGCTGGACTGACCCCTGTGTTTCTTATCCAGGAACTTTGAAATAACAAGGTTTGTTACTTACAAGTCCTGAAGGCTATGTGGCATCCTTGGGGTCACACAGTGAATGCAGATAGAGAGAGGATGGGTCTGTGATTCTGCCATTATCAGAGTTGAGGGTGTGATGTCTAGGATTTTGAGGATTCGTTCCTTATTGGTGACTTTAGAGCACTAGCACTAGAATTGGAATTAAAGCTGGAAAGGGAAAAGCGGGGTCACCCAAAATAGTTACTAAAGGCTTTCTAAAAGGAGGACTGTTTGGGTGAGGCAACCTGACTTTCTCTAGTTGTATAGTTGGCAGAATGCTTATTCTAGACATGTCTTTGAAATGGATACCTCAGCAGTCAAAGCTTAATGTCATGCACTCACACTATAGTAAGTTGTTAGACCACTTACATTAAAGGTTACATTAATATGTTAGAACTTAAGTCTGCTATTGTACTGTTTGTTTTCTGTTAGTTTCCATTGTTTTTTCTCCTTTTGTGCTTTTCTTACTTCCCTGTGGTTTCTTTCTTTTTTTTTTTTTTTTTTAGAGACTAGGTCTCACTATGTTGCCTGGGATAGTCTTGAACCTGCAAACTCAAGCAATTCCTAGCCTCAGCCTCCCAGAGAGCTGGGATTACAGACATGCGCCACCACACCCAGCTCACTTTTCTGTGGTTTCTTTGAACATGTTTTAAGATTCAATTTTGATATAGTGCCATAATATATAGTTTGTATAGTTTGCTTAGATGTTACATTGTACCTCATAACTTACCCAGGTCTAATGATACCAACATTTTACTAAAATGTTATTTGTTTAGTCCCTTCAGCTCTCTCCCCACCTCCACTTCCAAGCCTCCTCACCCCCCATTTTTAAATTTTATTCTGTTTCCTCTACATGCAGATAACTCCAGTTTGGTAGAACTGGGAGTACATATGCTTGTCTTATCTGTCATTCTTACTGAATTTTTAGTTCTAATACTTGTTCTTTAGTTCTAGTAGTTGTTTTGATTGCTACATGTCATCATTCCTTCCTCAAAGGTGACATTTTCACCTTTCACCCCTTTCTTTCTTATCTCTGTACTTGTTTATTTCCATCTTACTGCCAAGCAAATAGTTAATTCTGATTTATTCTGTTTCCAGTGTCAGAAGTATATTCTTTTTCTTTTGCCTGTATGCAAGATTTGCTTTTACTTTTCTCCTTCCTCCTATGTTTTTGTGATATGGTCTACATGTTTGGAGTGTCTTTTTTTTTTTTAATTCAACTACCTGAGGTTTTTTGTTTTTTTTTTAATTTTAATGCTTTAGGTATGCTCATGTCTCCAGCCTTTGCATTTGTCTTTCCCTCTGCCTGAAATGCTTCCCCCTTCCCCATCTCTACCCCTACCTTCACATGGCTTGCTCTCTTGCCTTCTTTAAAGGTCTTTATTCAAATGTCACATTCTCCATAAGACTTTCCCTAACCTCTAAAATTGTAACATGTCCTTTCCACTAAGTCCCCTATTTTCTTCTACACTTGAATTTCATAGCATTTATAACCATCTGCTGTACTATTTTATCTACTAAATAGTCTATTGTCCATTTCTTTCTATTGGACTGTACATACTGTGAAGTTCAGAATCTCTATTTTGTTTACTGTTTTATTCAGGACAGAGTCTGGCACATAAAGATGGTCAATAAGTACTAAATAGCTTATTTTCTGTTTAAGCCCTTCAGGTTGGGATTGTCAAAGAATGAATTTTTTTTTTATATAGTTCTTTGTATCTTTTGCCATATAGGTTTTTGTTTGCTTTGTTTCTTATTTATTTGAGCTAGGTAATACTTGTCATATGGCTTAAAATTTAAACACCAAAAAAGAGTTCGTGTTGAAAATTATTCCTCCCACTCAGGTACTCAAGTATCCCATTCCTCTATTCAGAAGCAACAGACTAGCTTTGTTGATTTCTTGACACTCCATGAAGATTGTTTTATATGGCTTCCTAAAATATTATACCAAGTTACTCTGAAGGACAAAGTATTTTGCAGTTATATCTGTCCAGAACAATCTTGTTTTCCTTTCTGCCAACTGCTCAGTTCTCAATGGCCAGTGTCATTGGCCACTTTTTAGTGAATGTTGCTCTCATTGCTACCTGCTGAGGGAATAAGATAATGAAATACTATTTTGCCCATGCTCCTGAAGTTCAAAATCTAGATGGAATGGAATAGTGCCCACTCTTATAAAGTAACTTAGAGATGATACGTATGAGATATCATGGAATATTGGATTGTCAAATGAAGTAGAGATAGCAAATTCCATAAAAATTAGTTCATCAAACTGGAGTGAGTACATTTTAGTGTCACCGAAAGGAAGACTACTTTGACTTTGAATTGTCCTGAGTAGAATATAAAAGGAAAGGAATCTATTATTGCCATCTATGTGTGTACCAATATGAAGTGTAAACTGTAAGATCCTGTGAGGAATTTGCTTTTATTTCATGAGATTTGCAAAGACAAATAACGAAGTCCTTATCTTATAGAGATTTAACTATTTCCATCAAAACCAGTGAGAGAACTTGTTATAAAGTAGTATCAAGTTCAGTGGGAATTTAGAGAGAGATCATAGGCATTTAGGAAATCAAGAGAATTTTCATAAGGAATTCATGTTTAAGATGAAACTTGAAAGGTAAATAGAATTTTTCATAGGTACACAAGGGTAGCATAGTGAGAGATTGGTAGATGATAGACTAACCTCTTTTTGTGAATTAAGCTTTATGAGAACACAACCATACCCATTGTTTATAGATTGTCTGGGACTATTTTCATGAACAATTGAAACAGACCATATGACCTAGTAAGCCTAAAATATTTACTTCTTGGCCCTTTATAGAAGTTTGCTACTTTTTTGCAAGTAGACAGATTGTAGGTGTGAATTATTGATAACTATTAACTGAATGAAAATGAGTTACATATTATAGTTCGAATGGGGTATCACTCATACAAAGGTGCATGGTTGAGGAGGAGTTAGCTTTGTAAGAATATGATAAGAACATTATTAATAGGTAGTGGGGGACCATTTAGGCTGTGATGGAAGTAATAAGAGACAAATGTGACTTGTCCTTAATCATGCTTTTCTAATCTTTCTCTTACTAGCCAAGAAGGATCAGGAAGGTGGAGAAGAAAAAAAATCTGTGCAAAAGAAAAAAGTAAAAGAATTAAAGGTGTTGGATTCAAAAACAGCCCAGAATCTTTGTGAGTAACTCAGTGATCCCAAGTATTTGAAATATGAAGGTGTTGTGTTAAAAGCAGGATCCCTTATATATTCCGTTTGTTTAGTTTCTACTGTTTCTAGCCATTGCATAATGATTTTCTGATATTTCTTCAGTGGCACTCTAAGATTGTTAGTATAATGTTATGGCATGGAAATAGAGACTAAGAATTTTAGGAATTTACCTAGTTGAACTTTGGATATTCTTATTTTAAGACCCTTATTTTTCCATTATGTTATTCTAACCACTGTACATTTTCCTCTTTTTCTCCTTCCCTCCTTCCTTCCTTTCCTCCCTCCCTCCCTCTCTCCTTCCCTTCCTTCCTTCCGAGACTAGGTCTCACTATGTTGCCTGGGGTAGCCTCGAACCCATGAACTCAATTGATCCCTAACCTCAGCCTCCCAGATAGCTGGGATTACAGGCATGTGCCTCCATGCCCAGCTATATTTTACAGATAGGTCTCGCTGTGTTGCCCGGGGTTGTCTCGAACCCATGGACTCAAGTGACCCCTAGCCTCAGCTTCCCAGGTAGATGGGATTACAGGCATGCACCACAATGCCTGGCCTCTATTTCACTTTCTTTTAAATATTTCCTCAGTTAAGTCTAAATTAACATTGTGGTTTAGACTAATGTATATCTGTACTTCTCAAGGTAGAGGGAGTAACTCCTAAGACTTCCAATATTCGTCCTATTCACATATTTGGTCCAATATATGGTCTCAGTCTGTTAAGTACATACAAGGCATATATTTCAGATATAAAAGGAGATATAATCTGCGAAACCCACTCGCAATCTTGTAGTGGAGGTATTGTTCCCATTTTTCAAAATGAGAAAATTATAATTCAGATGTTGTGACTTGGCCAAGGTTGCATTGGGAATAGGTACTCATGCTAGTACGTAGAGGCAGTGATACAATGAGAACAGTTAGACTTTGTATTATTCTTGATTATATATAAGCTTAGATTATTGACAACACATACCAATAATGTCAGTGGGTTAGTCCTTTTATGGAGACTAAAGTAATGTGAGGTGGTTTCCCTCTCAAGACTTTCTCTGAGAACAGAGAACATGAGTCATTGTTATTTTGGGAACTTCAAGGTAGTACATTTCTTCCATTTGAGTGATATCAATGTGGAAGACAGTTCAGAAAGACATTTGAAAATAGTTTAGGGTAGATTGGTTTAGGGTAGATGTAATTTATTGATTCAATAATTAAGTGCCTTTTATATGCTAGGGAAAGCTGTATGAGGCATACTCCATGTCCTGGGGAACCATATATTTGGTGGAGACAGAAAAGCAGATAATGGTCATAGCACAGATTGAAAAAGCATGGAAGTCTGTTAGGATCCCTAGGAGAGCACTGGAAAGGGGCATCCAAATCAAGTGAAGGAGCCTGTCCTAGAGGTAATTCTAAAGTAGGTACTGCTTAAACTGAGTTGAAAGAACTGTAAATAATGGATTAGGTGAAGAGTGAAGGGCTGGCTTGTTTCGGGAGGCGGTATCAAGATTTATGAAGCCACAGCGGTTTGAGATAGATGCTGCCCAGGAACCACAAGTAGTGTGTACATCTGAGAAAAGGCCATACCTGGGGCAGGGGTGGAAGATGTTTTTAAGAATGGAAACTAAGTCATAAAAGAATTCTTGTAGAATTAGGCTAAGAAGGTTATGTTTTATCCTGAAAACTATGAAGTTATTGAAGAGATTTTAATCAGAAATGTCAGTGACATAACCCTATGTACTACTATTATGGAACAAATTTTTTTTAAAAAAAGGAAGACTCAAAGGAGGCTAGAAAAGCATAGCAAAGAAAAATAGTCCTAAGAAATGGGAGTATTCAGCAGTGTGAAATGAAGACACAAGAGCCAAATCAAATGAGAACAGGACAAGTATTCTTTGAATCTGGCACTAGGAAGGTCAGTAGCTCAAGCAAGGGCAGTTCAGTGGTGTGTGTAGGAGCTAAGAGTGGAATCTACTTGTACTTAGATCTTGGCTCCATCCTTTACTAAGAATGTGACCTTGAATAATTAAACTTCTTAGTTTCCTTTCTTCTCAAATGGGGCAAATAATAGAAACATATGGGGATAGTATAAGTAGGGTGAAATGAGAGCAAGTATGTAGAGTATGTGTAAAGATACAATATCTCACATGAAATAAACATTCAATAAATGATTGTTACCTTTTCATTGATTTTGTGGAGACAGAAAAATAAATGAGAGCCATGGAAGTGAGAGAGAAAGACTTGTATTATTAGGTGTTATATAGTGAAGGAAAGAGGAAAAGTGGTAGGTAGGTTGGGTCAGGGAGATTTTGTGGAGTTTTTTGTTTAAAATAGAAGAGACTTGATTTTATATATGTAGCTTAAGGGAAAGAGCCTTAGGACCTCTAAGACCCTTGTTCTATTGAAGCATGATGACTTTGTTGGGATGCTGCTGACAAATTTGCATCAGTGTTGGTATAAGTTTTTTTCTAGATGATTGCAAAATTGTTCTTATCCGAGCTTTTACTAGACTGGCCCCAGGTGAGGGCCCCACAATGCTCAGTTTGTAAAGGGCATAAGAGAAAACTTAGAAAGTGATTTGCTTGATGATTTAAATCTTTTAAAGAGGAATAATATCATCTTAGAACAAATGGGAGTAGTGAGACAGTTGGGAGCTGGGGATTGTAGTTTTATTTTTTGTCTTTTAGGTTTTTTTTGAGATAGTGGTGTTTTTAAGGAGCTGTCAAGAGAATGAAGGAGGAGAAAGGGAGCAAGAGAGCAAAGGAAAGAGGATTCAGGGAGAGAAAGAGGGAATTCAGAGATTATAAATTTAGTCATGAGCTTACTGAAAGGATAAGGAAATGTTCCTTAGGGAATGGGATATGACAGCTTAAGAACCAGAGCATTTCAAGGTAATGGCAGCTTTGAGTTGTGGGAGTGGGGAGAAAGTCTTTGCATATAGAGAGGATCAAAGACTTCCTGTGTGAGCACAGGCAAGGAGCACAGTGTTGGTGGAATGTGGTGCTTGAAACAGTGTGTCTGTGTGTGACATAGATGTGGGGATTACTAAGAGAGTGCTGGGAGGTGGGGCCCTTAAACACTGGATTTTAACAGCATAGGCTGGAGAAGCTGGTGGTTTCTTATAGTGACTTTCAAAAAGCTCTCCTAGGAAAAAGCATAAGCTTATAGGATGGACTGGAAAGGGAAGGGACTGAAAAAGAATATATCTTTGTCTCATTTTTTGGCAGCAATCTTCTTGGGTTCCTTCCGTATGCCCTATCAAGAGATCAAGAATGTTATCCTGGAAGTGAATGAGGCTGTTCTGACTGAGTCCATGATCCAGGTAAGGAATGTGTTCATTCTGCTGGAACTGGCTCTGCATTGCTTTACACTAGCTCCATCTCTCTGCCCCTAGCGTATCGACTTAAAGATGGCAGCACTGAGTGACTTGATCAGCTCTAGTGGTCAGGTCATTTCTGGTAGTGTTCAGTCCTGCCATTGGAGCTAGGCTGCCTCTCTCTTCCTATAGCCCAGCCTGTGTCCCTCTTTGTGGTTCTCGGACAGAGTGAGGGGTTGACAAAAGAGCAAAAGCACTGTTTGGCTCAAGTTATCAGTTCATCCCCTCAAACTGAGACAGCTCCTTTTCTTTTTCAGAATCTTATTAAGCAGATGCCAGAGCCAGAGCAGTTACAAATGCTTTCAGAACTGAAGGATGAGTATGATGACCTGGCTGAGTCAGAGCAGTTTGGCGTGGTGGTGAGTGAGACCTGTGCATTAGGCTCTTGCCCAACCCTCTCTCTGTTTTTCCCAGAGCAGTCTAGCAGTGGTTCCTGCCTCCTGTTCACTTTGAACCTCCTTTCCTATCTCTCTTCACCTGACCCTGTAAACCAGATCCTCCCATAGGAGATATAAGCCTATGTCTTTTTTCTCCTCTCTGTTGGCTGTAATGGAATGCTTGTCTTCTCCACCAGATTGGCACTGTTCCTCACCTGCGGCCTCGCCTCAATGCCATCCTCTTCAAGCTACAGTTCAATGAGCAGGTGGAGAATATCAAGCCAGAGATAGTTTCTGTGACTGCTGCCTGTGAGGAGTTGAGAAAGAGCGAGAACTTCTCTAGCCTCCTGGAGATTACCTTGCTTGTTGGCAACTATATGAATGCTGGCTCTAGAAATGCTGGTGCTTTTGGTTTCAGTATCAGCTTCCTCTGTAAGGTGAGCCCACGTGAGGGCAGAGCATTAAAAGGGAAAGCTGCTGGCTCTCTTGGGAGCTCAGTATAACTAACTGCTGTTGGTCTCATGTAGTCTTGGGCGTACAAGGACTAACCATTTCTCCTCTTCCTCCAAGCTTCGAGACACCAAGTCCACTGATCAGAAGATGACATTGTTGCACTTCTTGGCTGAATTGTGTGAGAATGAGTATCCAGATGTCCTCAAGTTCCCAGATGAGCTTGCCCATGTAGAAAAAGCCAGCCGAGGTAGGTCTGGTTGGGGTAAAGCTGGAAGGTGTTCAAGCCCCCAAAATCTCTGCATGGAAAAGGAAACCAAAACAGTCTAGATTTTCACATCATATTCAGTTCAGATTGTTGGAAGTGGAATTGGACCAGGTTTTAGGCATGGCATCTCAGTCACAAGGAAGAAGCCACAACCAAAGAGAAGTCCCCGTTTGTAGAAGTGGGGAGCTTTTTCCCTTGTAGGGAATATAGAACACCAGAAACAACTGCAAGAAAGTCAGGTATTTTTAGTCATCCAGAAAGATCAAGGTAACAAAAATCAGGCCTGACCAGTGGAAATGGGAACACGTTTCTGCCTTGCCTCTATATTTCTATGTACATCTTCTTCCTCCTAAGTCTTATTCTGTAAAATAAATGAGAACAAGATCCCAAGGGGTTTTGTAGAATCTTATTAAATTAAGTGATGCTTCTCTTCCTTTCTTAGTACTTACTGTACAGTTTATGGAGGCTGGAGTCAATCACCAAGTTATTTATAGTTGCTCTGGAAAGATGTGTGAAACAGCTAGAAAGTACATCAGGGAACTAAAATAATGAAGTACCAGATGGATGTCTAGAGCTAAACCCTGAAGGGCAGAAGGTCTTGAGACTGGATTTAATAAGCTCTTGCTGTTTATTTTTGTAATTTCTTTAGTTTCTGCTGAAAACTTGCAGAAGAATCTAGATCAGATGAAGAAACAAATTTCTAATGTGGAACGTGATGTTGAAAAGTCCTTACCCACCACAGATGAGAAAGACAAGTTTGTTGAAAAAATGACTATATCCTTTCTTAAGAGGAGGGAGTTGCCACCTTAAAAGGGAAAGAAAATTTCCTATGGAAGGAGAAAACCATGTTTATTTGCATTTAAATTTATTTATTTAAAAGTGCCCTTGATCTCCTGACCTCTGTCCTGTATTCAGTTTTCTCTCCCTTTTCCCTCTCCCTTCACCCTCCCTTTCCCTCTCTCCCTCTCTCTGTTCTCCTTCCTCTTCTCAGAGGTAATCATTGCCTCTAGACTTTTTTCTGATTTACCTCATGAATTTATCTTTTAAAAGGTTGCATTGTATTGCTTTTTGCGCACAACATGTCCATAGCAATATATGCAGAGTATCCCCTTTTTAATTGCCCCTTCCGCTTCTATAGGTATGCTGTAGCTCATGGTTTACCGTTTTCCTGTTTGGGATTTTGTATATTTAGATTGCTTCTGGCTTTTGCTGTTGGAAGCAGTTGTGTAATGAGCATCCTTGTATATGCCAATACGTGTCTGTGAGTGTTCCTCTGGGCTGGAGTTGCAGTCTGCTCGCTTCTGTTCCTTCACTCCTTGGCTGCACAGCTTCGTGAAGGACGCAAAGGATCAGTACGAAAAGTTGTGTATGATGCACAATAACATGGAGACCCTTTACAAGGAGCTGGGCGAGTACTTCCTCTTTGACCCCAAGAAAGTATCTGTGGAAGAATTCTTCATGGATCTTCACAACTTTAGGAATATGTTTTTGGTGAGTAAGGAACTAGCTGCTGACTGAATCTTTTGTGGACAGCTCCTTTGCCTGGGTTCATGTTGGTTGGTGGCAGGTTGTGCATATGTATGAATGCATGCATGCCTACATGGTTATTGTTGTCCCTCAGCAAGCAGTTAAGGAGAACCAGAAGCGGCGAGAGACTGAGGAAAAGATGCGTAGAGCAAAACTTGCCAAGGAGAAGGCAGAGAAAGAGCGGCTGGAGAAGCAGCAGAAGAGAGAACAGCTCATAGACATGAATGCAGGTAAGAAGCGAAGGAGAAGGGTTGATGGACTGTAATAGGAACATATGGAGGCTTCTCTGCCTAGAATCTAGAGGCAGAGAGAACAGCTCATGTCTGAGTTCAGCTCCTGGCAAATGACTAGTGGCAACCTTCTTAGCTCCAGGAGTTTGTTGCTTGGCCTTTCACCCTGGCTCAGTTGCATGCACAATCCAGTTATCCTTGCCCACATCTTTCTCTCCTTTGCTGTTCCCAAATTATGTCTCATCTCCCTGGTGATTTTAGTCTTGCTGAAATACGTATTCTTTCCTTGTATTTATCCAAAAGTTCCTCTGGCCTGTTTTCATATCCTCTGCTAAAACTTTTGGTTTTTTCCTAAAAATATTTTCCTTGCTGTGCTCCCATATCTCAATGTGGCTTGCCCTTTCTGCATATTTTACTAAGGACTTTCTCCAATACCTCAACACAGTTGTACACACCAATCAGATTGTCAAAGGATTGAACTTCTCGAAGGGGACCAGCGAGCGAGATGACCACTCTTTCTTCAGCAGAATCTATTTCTCTAAGAGAAGCATGTCTTTGTTGAAACATATGGCCTCAATTACTGGCCCTCTGTTTCCTGTCTGCTGCTGACTCCCTGCCCCCTCTCTGGCAGCGGAAACAAGCATACACTGCTCACAGCACTGTGCCAATGCCACCCTTCATGAACTTGAGGTGCTCCAAGCCCTGAAGGGGTTCTCACGGCTGCAGTATCTGGCAAGAATCAGAGAATTTTGCATTGTGCAGGCGGCAAGGGGGCTCTGACACTGCTTGTTCCCAGTTATCTAAAGCAGTAGAACAGACTACATTTCTATCTTTTCTTTATAATTTTTCTGGGAAGGAATTTCCTTGCTCTCATAAGCCGTAAACTGTTTTTCTAATGCTGTTAAAGCCCACATTAAGTATCCTTCCCCCATACTCCAGAGGCCTCTAGGGCTTGGCCCCAGATACTGTGTAGGATGCAGTAGGAACACTTGGGACAAGAGCTGTACCTAGTTATCAGATGGTGCAGTGGACTGAGCCTGGGCTGGGCCCCCAGGGCAAGCAAATGAGGTTGGAATGTAGGTCAGCTGCACTGGTAATGTGTGGCCAGCAGGTGGCGTAGATGCAGTGAGCCCAGCCTGGTTGCTGGCGGCCAACCTGCTCCTTGGGATTTCACAGTTGCAGATTTCACCACCCTGAGCTGTTGCCATGGAAACAGAGTCAGCCTGGAACAGAGATTCTACATTAACTCTTTGTTTTCCAGTCAGCATGCTTCTCTTAGATGCCAAGCTTGCTTCAGAAAGTTGCAGCCACTAGGGGCAGTGTTTAAATGCACTCTTGCCTGCTCTATTCTGAAACCTGAACCAGGTTCTCCAAAAGGCATTTACGTAAAATGGATTGAAAAACAGCACAAAAGGGAAATTATATAGTTTCTTAATAATATCAAAGTTGTAGTCTCTGTGTTTACCCTAGTCCTGGATAGTTGTGCAGTTCTCTGTGCTAATCTTGATTGGGTTGGGAAGGAGGGATTTGCAGGAAAATCTGCCAATGTTCGAGTACATGGTAATAATGAAGCCTTTTGTTTTAGCCAATTTCAAACAGATGTAAGTAAACCTGAGCTGCCCTCTGCTCTGAGCTCTCAACCAGTGTAGGCAAGGGGCAGCTAAGCAGTAGCATCTTGTGTGGGGCTCAACATGGGCATGTTGCTCAGGCTGAAGAGCTTACATCTCCATCTTTGTTCATGACAGAGGGTGATGAGACGGGTGTAATGGACAGTCTTCTGGAAGCCCTGCAGACAGGTGCAGCATTCCGGCGGAAGAGAGGACCCCGTCAGGGTAAGTAAGAAAATGGAACTCAGCCTGGGTGTTGAAGGGGTAAGACCTCTGCTCCTGGTCTTGCTTGTCTTGGGCTGAAGAGCAGGTAACAATATTCAAATTTCTCCACAGTATTCCTTGTGCATACAGTTGGTTACCTAGTTCTCTTCCTCTCATGATTTGGAGAGCTAGGGCTTAAGGGACTTAGAACTGTGATCAATTATACTTAATTCTTTTATTTCTCTCCATTCCTGAGGCAGGAACCTGGAGTAAGCAAACCATGGTACAGAACAGAGATTTGGGGGGGGTGTTTGAAAAAATGAAGAAACATTGATCTGAATATAAAATTGTATATCAGGTACAGGAAATGTGGAGAAAAATATAAGTCAGGAGTCCTTATTCTTAACTTCACAGGTGGAAAAGCTCTAGAGAAAAGAGTGGGAAGCAAAAAGTCCTCTAGTAAAGAGGCTCAGTATCATTATTTCCAGATGCTAGAACCATAGGAGTATGTTGTGTCTGAGAACCTTTTCTATGGGTGCAATTAGCCTCCACTGCCCTTGCCTGTCCCCATTTACTCCCTCAAAATTGCCTCTCCCAATTTTCAGAAGATTTAAATGGATTACACTGAGCCAGAGCTTCTAAGAATAAATGTGGGGAAAAGAGAACAAATAATCGTGGCTTTGGTATAGGGAATGATCAACGGATAAGTTTCCTTTGAGGGAAGCATACAATGGCCAAGATGCTAGTCCAGAAGATGTACAGCCAGAACTACCTCATGTGGGGTTAACCCGCACCTTTGTGTCTGGTGAAGGCCCTTTGGCACTAGGAGTGATGACTCTTCAAGGGTATGGAAATTATAGAAAAGGCATCAGTAAGAGTCTATATTTCTGAGGAAGTAAAGCTATATTCCCTGTTCCCTGGCTGATAACTTGGGAATTCTGTAGGCCTGTATGAGATGAGCTTCACTTTAAGGTTATTGTAGTTGTGTGGCTTGGCTAGTACTTAGATAATTGGTGTGGCAGGTCTATCCCCGTCCATGCACTCCTTTAAAGCAGACCAGGCTCTTAATATAACCACACTGAATTTACCTACAACATTTTAAACAAGTAAACAAGCAAAGAGTCCCCAAGATTGGCAGGGAGACCCAGCTTTCTCACCACATAGTCTAGTCAAAGTCTTTCAGTTCAAAGTCCTACTTGGTGTGTCCTCCAGCCATGTTTGTCAGAGAAGATAGCGACATTCTCAGCTCTGGCATTCTCAGCTTCTTCAAGGTTCTTCAAACTTTTCCAGCAAATGCTGATGCAAAATCAGCATATACAAGTCCCTGGCTTTCTCCAGTACCAACTTGCCAAGCTTCCACACTAAACAAGTCCTTTTCCTTTTCCACACTGCCTCTCACTCCAATGCCTTTCTTTCCCCAGCCTGCTGTTTGAAGGCGTCCAGCCACAGTGCTGCTACCCATCCAGGCAGTTGCCTCTCTGGGCTTCTCCAACCGGCACTCTACACACCCAGCCACACCATGGCTCCTGGCCACCATAGCCAACGCAGCCCGCTGTTCACAGAATCCGACCACACTCCAGCCGCTGCTGGCCACAATCCCTTGTGTACTTTCCGTCTCCTCTCATGCTTTCAGCCCAAGTTTCAGCTGTGTCACAGCTCCCCATCCAGCCATGTCACCTACTATCACATTACCATGTTGGTATCTCGGTCTGTAGTACTTGCCACAGCCTGAGAGTGGGGCTTTAGGACCCAGGACACAGCACATGCTAACCCCCATAAAATCATGTTCTGACCCAAATTCTGTAGGTCACTGAATTTTTCCTGTAATGTCCAGCTGCTCATTTCTGAATCCCCAGAGGGAAATTCCCTTCTAAGGGCCCTTCCATGTGACTTCAAAATCTTCCCTAAACAGAAGAATCCTTTCTATTGCAACTGTTACTCATCTTCTGGCATCCTCTGAGTATAGGCTCTCTCGAGAGGAAGAGAGGTGAATATGATGAGGATAGAACTTCCTGAGATAGAATGTTTAACCTTTTAAACCTGTTTTTGGTCGAAAACAGTGTTTCCTTTGAAGTGGCCTTGCATTAAGCATTTCTAGCCAAACTCAGGTACCTCGTGTCTCACTGTTTTCCTCTGCCTTCTCAGCTGTCAACCTGTATCAGACTTTTAGTGGGGAATTCCCTATTAAGCCTCTTCCTGTAGAACTCCAGTAGACTTCCAGATGCTTCCCATGCACTGCCAGGCATGCCTGACTTCCCTCTGCTGGGGGAGCTCCGTTCTCCACTTATTTCCAAGTGGGAAACCAGGACTCGAGGCAATGGAAGCAGGGATTTTGGTGGAACCTAACCTTTTAGTAGAAGGTCTGAATCAGAGCATCTTTTTCCTGGTGTAAGATGGAATGGAAGGAGACTTGCTCTAGGCTATATTGAGACCAAAAGAAGGTGATAATGAGAACTATGAACTTTTTAAGTTGGTTCCATTCTGTAAACTTCCCTTCCTGAGCTTTGGAATCACTACAGACTCCTGAGCATTTCTGGGAGCCCTTCGGGGAAGACTTCTCTAGTTATTCCAGTAAGCTCTTTAGACCTTGTTGCATTCACATCGCATAAAACAATATAGTTTATGTTAAATGTAATAGGTGAGGCATCAAAAAAGACGGCAAAGAATGTAAGGCTAGGTGGGGAGCAAAAGACCCGGTCAAGTCCTCCTTTGGTGCTGTCTGTTCTGCCTTCAGTAAGTCACTTCTTGTTTCTGGGACTTAATTTCTTCATGTACAAGTGAGACTTGGACAGAAATGGTCTCTGCGATCCTTTCCAACGTTAATGTATTTTCAAACGGTAACAAAAGGATGAAGAGGAGAGGAAAAGAAAGAGGAAGGCCCCATTTTTAAATTCTAACAGCTGTGGTGACTGTGGAGTTCCCTTGGGCTACTGGATGTAGCTGGTCCATCTCTTACTTTGTTGTCTTTGACTGTCCTCCTGGCCTGTTGCTTCGAGCCTGGAAAGAGAAGCACCCTCAGGCAGATCTGCCTCACAGCTCTCTTCAGTCCCAGAGAGGCAGCTGGCCCTATTCAGACACTATCCCTTTCCCTAGAATTTAAAGGAATGTTGAGAAAAAAAAATTCTTCCGATCTCTGGAGACCTGACAGAGTGACCAGTGTACAAAGCCCCATTGAGGAGCGGGAAGAGGGGCGTCACTATCAGGACTGGCTCGTTCAGAGTGACTTGTAAGCTGCTGTGGTCCGCAGGGTGTGGGAGAACAATGGTTGGAGTGTCCAGGGGAAGAATCCATGTGATTGTATTCCAGCTACTATTTCAAGCTGATGATTGAGTCAGCTTGTGGTTTTAGTGACTCAACTCTAACTCCATGTCTGAATCGTGGCCTCTTAACAGGGCATCTGCTCGCTGGGATAAGTCAAGAGAAGAAAGACATCACCCTCTCCCTTTCCTTCCCTTCCCGCTACCACCTCGCAAGCTTCCTTCTAAACCCCACCTATAGTAATAGAACATTGATTGGGAAAGATTCTAAAGCCCTCTAATGATTAGCATCTAATTTCCTCATAGATCAAAGGAATTAGGACCCAGCTAAGCATTTTCCAGGTCTTCAGAGCCAAAACTGTGCCCTGCTCCACTAAACCTGTGTGACTGGGCAGGAGAGAGGATAGTGTTCCCTCTCTGTGTGGGCCAGAAACATTCTCATATGCCTGATAGCAGGGAGTCCTGAACATGGTGGAAGTACTTCAGGCAAGTTCTCTGAAGTTCTCTGATGACCACCTGTCTAGAGAAGTTAAGAATATTTCTTATACCTCTACTTCAGAAAAATAGGACAGGATTCTAATTAGGGGCATTTTAGACAATAATGAGTTCTTTAGGATGGTAATGATCGCCCCATCTGTCCTAGTTTCCTCTTCCCTAAGGAAGCTTATTAACAAAAGTACTTCCTCTTAGTAGCAGCTTCTAGTCTGTGGTTATAAATCTCTTTTCCAAGTCATTAACCTTCCCTAATTCATCTGTACTGGTGTTACATGGTTGATTTTGCTGGTGTTTTTATCCTGCCCCACCCTTAACTTCCAGGAATCTGGCCTCAGAGAGCTTTGACCTGTCTCAAGACTGCTCCCTTTTCTTCCCACTCTGTGAAATTGTTCCCTTATGAGTTAATACTCCCCCCTGAATCTGTGTGGTCAAAATATGTGTCTGTTTCTGTGGCTACTTTTCAGGAGTCTAAACAAGTACCCAAATTATGGAAAGGAGGGGAAAGGTCGGTTTTTCTGGATTGTTCATGCTTCTCAGTATCATTGTGATCCTGATGAAAATGAGAGCTGAGATTTCTCCATCCTGTTGATTCTGCACCAGTGCCACCAAGTGCTTTTTTATTTCCTCCAAAACCGAGGCAGGCACTCTGCAAATGTCCAGTCTTTCTCTGGTGTCTTCTGTTTGCTTCTTCTCTCTCCAGTGTTCCATGCTGCACTGCTTCTCCAAGGCTCTTCAAATTTCTTCCACAATTGCTGATGCATCAAATCAGCTTTCCAAATCTCTGGCCATCTCCAGGCACCAGTTCACTATGCTGCCTTGCTGTGGTGCCACACTCTCCACATCGGCTACTCTTCTGCCAGCTACCATGGCGCTCCTTGGTACCACCAACTCTCTCTTTTAAGGGATTTCCCCTGACCAGGCTACATGGGCCTATTCTCTCAGTCTGTAATTCCCTTCTCTTCTTTCCTTTTTTTCTTCCTCTCCTTGCTCCTTGCTTTTATCTGCCTTTTGGTACATCTCACTTCTTCTCATGCGTCTTTCTCTTGGACCCCACTCACCAGGGTCTTTTGGCGCCAATACAGTTTTCAACTACATCACTATCCTTTATCAGTAACTTCTTAGTTTGGAGGAAGAAACTGAGAGAAGCATTCACATTTGGACTGATTTCTGCCTTCTCCATGTTACCAAGAGTAATTGTTCCTGAAACTCCAGTGTTCTTTTCCCTAGGATCTGAATCAGAAGTAATTTCATCATATACATACCCCTTAAGTCAGTCAGTCTCTCTCCCTCCCCCCCACCCCTCTCTCTTGCAGTTGTATTTTCCAACTGCTGGAGGTTGAATTCTAAGGAGCAGTAAAGTGGTATCAAACCACTGCCTTTCTGGACATGAAAAGTGGGGTCCTAGAAAAGAGTATTTCAGAAAATACCAGAAACTGCTGAGGAAGATTTTACTGGCAAGACTAGAAAGGAAGGGGGGAAGTACATACAAGTAGACAATCCTGGTCACACTCCAGTGAGAGCACCTTTTCCTCCCCTGTCAGTCACTGGGAGAGTACATGTCCATGACCCAGGGAGTGGTGTGTATGAGCCCCCGAGTCTGTGACCTGATGACCAGATGAACCCTGTGCCTGTCAGCCAGGGCCTTCACTGTTGTCTCTCCCCTTGTTAGATAATCCCTTGTGTCCCTGGGAGGAGGAGGAGGAGGAGGAGGTGAAGACCTGTAAACTGGTAATCTGTGAGCATGCTGGTGCTCCCTGCTGACCAGTGGGGCTTCTGCTGTGAACACAGTGGCTCTGGCTCATGTTGCTTCAGACTGACAGCCTTGGTGAAGGCCTGAGCCCTCTGACCCCATTTGGTTTTACCCTATCTAAAGCTTTTTTCTCATCTAAAGACAGAGGTGCTCTGGGAGCTTTATTCACCGGCTTCTCTGAATTTCTGCTTCCTCTCTGCTCCTGCAGTCTTCTAACAGCAGTGCTGGGCTTCTGTTCCTGCTTCTTTAACACTAAGGCACTGCGTTCCCATGTCCCCAACAAGCTCTTTTCTTTTAACTGAGATGTGATTCACGTGCCTGAAACACTGAATTCACGAGTATTTCATTTCAGTGTTTTTTCATGTACTCACAAGATTGTGCAAACATCACCACTACCTAATCCAGAACTTTTTCACCACCTGACCATACCCGTCACTCCCTCTCTTCCCCCTCTCCCTGGCATCCACTGATCCACTTTCTGTCTTTATGGATATGCCCTTTCTAGACATTTTGTAGAAACTAAACCAGGGTATATGTGGCCTTTGTGTCTGATTGGTCCCCACCCTGGGGCAAGTGGCTCTTGGTGTGCAGGCAGTCCCTCTAAGCTACTTCCAGGGCATGTAGAGAGGCAGCTAGCGTGAACTGGGGTTGGTCCCATGGAACTGCCTTTTTTTTTTGAGACTAGGTCTCGCCATTTTTGTCCGGGGAACCAAAGGCTCACGTTGCCCGGGATACCACAGACTCAAGCAATCCCCAGCCTCAGTTTCCCAGATAGCTGGGATTACAGGTGTGCGCCACCACACCCAGCTATATTTTTGGGACTAGGTCTCGCTATGTGCCCCCTGCGGGACTTGAGCCGCGATCCTTGGCCCCGGCCATGGCTTCCTAGGCTGCCACCTACAGGCATGCACCACCACGCCCGGCCGGAACTGCCTTCTTATTGAGGATACTGGGGCCATAAATCTGGATTCTATAACTAAATATGAGCCCCTGAGGGATGAGCTCCTAGTAGTTAGAACAGAAACTCAAGGTTGATTGGCTCGTCTCTTCCAATTTAGGATGACAGTGGGAATTTCACAATCCCTTAGCCTGAGATTTCTTTGTTAGGCCCCTCCTGGCTATCCTGACCCTAGCTCAGCTTTCCCTGACACACCTCTTTCCTGACACAGCTTTCATCCACCAGGCACATACCAGAACTGTGTAGGGCCTTCAGCATTTGTATCACCACTGCTTCATGTGAGGTGGGAAAGTGCTAGGCATGTGGGCATCTGAGGAGAAGGAAGGAGGGTTGGAACATGGAGTGTGACATGCATGTGACAGCAATGTGTGGCTGCTGCTTCTTGCAGGAGTCATCCCAGCAACCTGCTGAAGGCCTTCTGCTTGGAACAACTCTTCACAGGACTGGCTGAATGTGTTTTGTGCCTAGGAGCTCCCTTGGACCTGTCAAGAAAATAAAATGTTTACTGTTCTAAAGCTTGTTTAATCCCGATAGTGCTATGATGAGAGAAGAAATTGAGTATTTTCTTTCTCTAAGTTCTGTCCAACTGTATGGAAACCTTTGTATGCTCTCCAACCTGCAGCATACTCCCCTGTTCTCTGCTTCTCTCCCCTGCAGCATACTCCTCTGTTCCATGCTCCTCTCCCCCACAAAGTCTCTTCCTTCTCGACCTCTACCACTCTTCTAAATAAGGGCCCCTGTGGTCCAGAAAGGGTAGCCATTTGTGCATAGCTTCTGGCTGACTGCCATAGAGTTCAGAAGGAAAGAAACTGAACCTTCAGTTGACAGGATCTCTCATGTCTTCTCTTGCAGCCAATAGGAAGGCTGGGTGTGCAGTTACATCTCTGCTAGCCTCCGAGCTGACGAAGGACGATGCCATGACTGCTGTTCCTGCCAAGGTGGCCAAGAACATTGAGGGGATCCCCACAATCCTTGAGGAAGGCAAGGAGTTGGTCGGCCGTGCAAGCTAAGCTGAGTCCTGTGGCCACAGCAGAGTCCATGGAGCTCCAGGCTGTCCTGCCCTGCAGCGTGTGAGCCTGAAGCGTGACAGAGATGTTCCTTTGGGGTGGCTACTCCTACTGCACCAGCTGGTTCTTCCTCTCTGGCCTGCTGCTCTCTGTATATCACACACAGCTTAAGCTGCCTGGCGGGCAGGAGGGAAGAGTATGTGGGCTAGGCCTGAATTAAGCCCAGCCAGCCCTGGCTGCTGTAGTACCAAAGCAGGCTCTGTGTTTGCTGCCTTAACCCCCAGTGTCTCTGTTACTTAGACAAAGCCCCGCCAGCTTCTCAGCCCCACTCTGAAGTGGGCTTGCCCCTAGGTCAATCTTGTCAGGTTTGTGCTTTTCTGTTTGGTTTCTCGGCCCTGAGAACAGCATGGGGTTCCTGAACCTTTGGGCTATTATATACCTTTTTTTCTTGCTGGCACCTCTACTCTTCCTTCTCCTGGCTGTTGTTATTTATTACTGGTGGTGTGGCATTGGAGCTGGCTTTAAGGAAGTGGGGAACAGATCCTACCCTCGCCTCACCTTCCTGGGACAGGCCTCTCAAACTGCAAGTATCTGGACACTTGTACCGCAGTGGCCTCGGCCAGAGCCTTTGGACAGGTGGGCAGAGCAGATATCTGTGGGACCTGCCCTTGGCCTGCTGCCGTGCTTCATGCCCTTGCCTCCCTGGACATGCTCATCAGTGCCCAGGCTCCCCTAGCTTCCATCCTCCCTCGGTCCCTCCCCAGAGCTTTGGTACATCTCATCAGGACTACAGGCTTTTTGTGACCATCACAGCACTTCACCCTCTTGTCGCCAAGGAAATAGGAGGTGGAGCCTCCTGGCTGAAGAATTGTTTTGCAAATGGATCTATTTTTGTATGAGATTTTTTTTTTTAAGAAAAATAATTCTTCCCCTTTCCCCATTCATAATGTAAGAGGCTTTGTTGGCAGGTTCCAAAGTCCCTGGCACGTTTCCCCACAGGCCTCAATGTTGAATAGGTCTCCAGGCCACCACCGAGGGTCCAAGCCTTCTGGACCCTTGAGGTCAGTGCAGGTTCTTTCTCTCAGCACCCAGCTCTGGAGCTGGAGAAACCTCTTGTCTGGTTGACCTATACCAGGCCTGAGAGGGGCGGGAGCTCTGAGACCACAGAGTTTTTATAGATTTAATATATTTATCAAGCCAAATGTGCAGATGCTGACTGGACACTTGGGGAAGTGCGTGCGGGGAGTAGCCACACACACTGACCTCTGCTCACTTCTGAACAGTGGGCGGGCCAGACTGTCTGGTGACTCCAGCCACAGGAAGCGCCGCTCTGCTCAAGGTGATGCTCACGCCTTCCTTGTGCTTCTTTACGGTACCACATCCTCCAGCGAGGGGGAGAGAATGGCACTGTTCAGACTGGATCCAGAGTTATATCTGTGAGAGCAAGGGGCGCTCAGGATACCTGCGGGGGGTGGGGCCTCAAGGCCAGGAAGGAGGCTTCTGGTTGCTAGAGGTTGTGTGCCTGCAGCAGCAGCTCCTTTCAACTCTTCTGGGTGAGACTGGTACAGGGCTGCTGCCCCCCCCCCCACCCCCCACCCCTCCTCTTCCTTGCTGACTTCTGGGACTTCGATCCTTCTTTTTTAATCTACTTTTGCTAAAATGCATTTAATAAAAAAAAAAAATGGACAAAATGCAGACCTGTTTCCCTGCCTCTTGGGCTTCTGGGATGTCATCACCTCCAGTTTGTTGGGTTTGTTTCCAACTGTAATAAAGCATTCAGACAGTACCGCCTCCTTTGTGACTCTCAGCTCTTTTCTTTTCACTGTAGTTTAGGCTCCTCCACTCTTGCCTCCAGTCTGATGCTGGAGAAGTCAGAAGTTGTTTGGTTACTGTGTCTAGGCAACACCAGAGATGTTGAGCATGTGGCAGGGTGGCTTCAGCGGGGCCAGCAGCCCTCCACAAAGGGGCCCCTTCATCTTCTACATCGTTGCCTCTTGGTTTGGATCCTTTTTTTTTTTTTTTTTTTAACTTGGCTCCCTAGGGCCGTAGACTTCCAGCAGTGACTGTGCTTCTTTGGCTGAGGGAAGCACCTGACTCCTAGTCTTCCACCCTCCCTCCCCTTTTG
>PVHY01010594.1:0-51259 GCA_004024945.1 Uropsilus gracilis
GAGAACTGTGTGTGCTCCGTGTGGAGCATGACGTCAGGAGTTCTGATAAGGGGGTTGCCCTGGAGAAGCTGCGTTGGGCCCCCAGCCCTCGGGGATCCAGCTGCTCCTGCCAAGGAAGTGAGTGCTCCCGGCCGGGTGCTTGCAGCCCAGGCCTCCCCGCTCACTAATCAATCCTGTGACAGTTGCTGTTGTGCTTTTTATCCCTCTGCCTTGGAGGGATGGAGGGCTGTGCAGCTAGACCTTCCTCTTTCCCTTAGGACCCTGGCTTGGTCCTTTTAAGAGTTCAGAGTTGATGCTGAAACCCGTCTCCTGGGCAACCCGGTTTCCATCCCGCGCAGCGTGTTGCTGTCGAGTGGCTCCGCTTGGGGGCAGCATAAGCCTAGGACAGCGGGAGCCAGGGTTTCACTCCGTTACTGCAACTCAGAAAACAAAGCTCCAAGTAAGGACACTTCCCGGGAATCGTCTCAAATGTAGCCGGGAGGGAACAGTTGCTTACTTTTAAAGATGTTTCCACCGTTTTCTTATATAACCTATTTGCATAAGGCACAAATAAGTCATTCATCGCCGGAGGAGTTGAAACTGGAGATCCATTTTGTGTGTGTGTGTGTGTGTGTGTGTGTGTGTGTGTGACCACATTGTGGTCATTTCTCTCTCTTTCTTAAGGCAGTAGTATTGTTTTGCCACTTTGTTGACATTCTGACAATAGAGGATTTCTACCCCCAGGTGTGGTCACCCTAACTGTCCCACCAAGCACCCATCGTCCTCCACCCTGGTCCACACCACTCCCTGGCTTCCCCCACCCACACTAGTCCCTCCCTGTGTCTCAGCCCTATGATCAGTTTTCAAGGGTTGGTTTTAAAGTTTGTCTTTTTCAGTCCCTTTGTTTGGTTTTGCCATATTCCGCACATAAGTGACGCCATCCGGTATTTATTTTTCTCTTTCTGGCTCTATGTTCTACTTGGGAACACAGTTCTTCACGATGCACATGAAGCAGATGACTTGCCGCTGCCTTTCTTCCACATTTTTGAGTAAATCCAGGATGGGCAAGAAAAGAAAGGGAGGAGGTTAGAAAGAGTCGAAGAAAATGGAGAAAGCTCCACTCTCTGTCTTTGGAAATCACTAATAGTGATCTCTAGGAAAATGTTGCTGTTGATTCAAATCACAGGGAGGGGCACTGACTCCCCCCCTCCACTCCTTCCACCCCTTCTCCGTCACAGGGCCTTCCCAAGTCATTTTTTGTAATTACTTTTTGATAGTTTTCACAGTGTTCTAATAAACAAATCACTATCATTCTGCCTGGTGTGATAGAGTAATTTGGATTCTCTCTCCAAATATCACTGGATATGCTACCGAAATAAGAAAAGTTAATAAATTGACTTCCAGAAACCTGACTGGGAGGTATTCTACATTCTTTCCTCTGATTCTTGCTACAGGTAACAGAAAGCACATGATAGCTCTTGAATACATTTCCCAGATTCTGCACAGGCCAAACTATTAATTTTAAGTACAGTTCTTTAGAGACTGTGTGTGTGGAGGGGGAGAATTGAGAACATAATCAAGAAGCTTATGGAAGAGACTCAGATGAATAACTTCTTTAGTTCCACAGCAGTTGGAGCTCTTGGGAAATTCCCCCTTTCATCTTTCATCTCATGCCAATAGTCTACCAGATTCCTTTTTGGAGTTTTATAAACTTCCCCAAACAACTCATCCTACTGGAGCACAAAATTGTCCCCAGCTATTTTGCTGAGATCAGAGATGAGAAATTCAGATTTCTGCCCTTTGTTGAAATTTTTGCTTAATCACATACTGTGTTGTACAGCAAAGTTATCTCAATAAAGAAGGCATAATTTAAAAACTAATAATTAATAAAAGGAAAAGTACCTTCTGATTATATTTTACTTTAAGCAATTCAGTTTATTCAAATTTGGACTCAAAAAAATCTTTTCACTCATCCCTTTCCTTCTCTTCTATGATTTTTTCTTTTCTTTTTTTTTTTTTTTTTTTTTTGAGACTAGCTTTCACTATGTTGCCAGGGGTAGTCCTGATCCTGCGGACTCAAGCGATCCCCAACCTCAGCCTCCCAGATAGCTGGGATTACAGGCATCCACCACTGCGCCCGGCTGCTTTCTCGACACCACGTCTCGCTGTGTTGCTTGGGGTAGTCTTGAACCCACAGACTCAAGCGATCCCTGGTTCTTTGCCTCCCAGCGCTTGGATTACAGACGTGCACCATTGTGCCTGGCTATGATTTTTTTCTATTAAATATTTCCACATCTCCACCCATTTCTTGTCCTCTTTTTTTCCTACATTTATGAAAAAAAGTTCTTTCCTTACCTTATTCCTCCTTCTAGCTCCTATCCTCTCCCCCAGCATTCATAGCTGGTTTCTTGAAAGGTCTATTCAAGGCCTCCCCCTTCTGGCCTCCCTTCGCTCTCTCTGCCATGCATTTTCCACCCCACCACTCTTTAGAAGCTATGGTTCAATTTCTTTTTCATTAGTTTATTCATTTCCTTACATCCCATGATTTCTGAACAGAATTTTGGTTTCCTCTCTAAGGTGTAGTCCGTGAGCCATCACCTGTCCCTGTTGTGCTCTTCCTTACCCCGTTGCGATACCTCACCCTTGCTGGAGGTTTCAGATCTATGATTGGCTTGCAAGTTTTGTCTTTTCCTGGCTCTCTGTTCAATTTCTCTGTATCCAGATATAAATGAAATTGTCCAGTATTTATCCTTTCTCTTCAGACTTATTATAATCCGTCCCAGCTCCATCCATGCTGCTGCAAATAGCATTAGTTTATCTTTTTGATCACTGAGTAGTTTTCCATTGTGTGTATATACACATTTTCTTGATCCAGTCATTTGTTTGGGGGCATTTTGGTTGATTTTTTTTTTGTTTGTTTTTTTTTGAGACTAGATCTCACCATTTTTGCCCGTGGAACTGCAGGCTCTCGTTGCCCGGGGTACCATAGACTCAAGCAATCCCCAGCCTCAGCTTCCCAGGTAGCTGGGATTACAGGCACGCACACCAAACCCAGCTATTTTTTTGGAACTAGGTCTCACTACGGGCCCCAGGCGGGACTCGAACTGCAATCCCTAGCCCCGGCCGCTTCATAGACTGAAGCTTACAGGCACGAGCCACCGTGCCTGGCAGGTTGTTTCCATATCTTACCTACTATAAATCATGCTGTAGTAGACATAAGAGTGCAGGTGGAAGCAACAAAGTGTGTCAGAAATGTACTCCTCACATCTGGCCCAGTGGTTTCTTTTGGTCCTGTTACCAGGGAGGTATAGTATGGACCAGAAATCCTCCCACTCCTCTCTCTGTAAAATTATTTCTTTGTTCTCCTCACATGCTTGTTTTTCCTGTCTCCACTAGCTGCACTTCTACTTTCCCCTTCAATGTACAACTTTGTCATTACTCAGCCCCTTCACCTTCTATTTATGCTAAGATCACCAAACCCTACAACTTTATCACCTCTCTGATATTGGCTGCCCAATATTAATTTTTCCTTCAAGCTACGTGGCTGACTTTCCAGAGGAATATTTATCATAATTCCCTTTCAAGTCCTGCATCTCGGAGAGAAATTTCCAAATGGGACTCCTCTTTTCTGTCCATCCTCCCTATCTCCCTGTCCCAAGCTAACTTCCCCTCCTTAGCATTTCCTCCTTTTGATGTCATCCTGATGCCTGCTTTGTCACGTGGATCGATTGGACATGAGAGTGCAATGGATTATGAAATGTCTTTTGACAGTCTCCCTGACACTTACAGTGTTCATACTCTACACAAAGTCTTCCTGTCATCACATGGACTTTGTGATCCCTACCATGCTTAAGTTGGAGAACCACAGCTCAAATGGAGGCAAGTGGCATCTATGAGAAAGATTCGAGAAGAGAGATGCTTGCGTTTTTTTTTTTTTTCAGCCTGACCTGGTTTGTCTGCTCAGTGTCCTCTGTTGCTGCCATGCCTGGGAGCTGCTGCCCAGCCCACTCTGTGTGCCTGCCATGCCTCGTGCTCCTGGAACAGGACTGGCTCTCTGTCTCTCCTTTCAGAAGATTGGCAAGTTAGCTGTCAAGCTGAACTGCCCGCAGACGCTGAAGCCAACACCTCTTGATTGGAGAGAGTGGTGTCTTGGACTTGAACAATCATCTTGTCTTTTCTCAGTCTTCTCCCTTTCCTGCAACTGCCCTGGGCAAGTGATTATGTCTTTGTGGTAGACATGAGGATCCTGGCGCAAGGAAATATTGAGTCCTGCCTAAGCCGCTGACATATTAATAGAGTTTATATCAAAAGTCCTGCCATCCAACTTGGCATCCCCAGGGACCATTTTGTCAATCAGTGACTCAATCAATTAATCAACAGGTATTTACTTAATGACTATTAGGCAGCCAGAAGTGTCTTGTTTAAGGTCTGCTGGGCCCTATACAAAACTTGGTTCCGTGACCTGACTTTATCCCTGATCTAGGATCTAATTCTGGACCATGCCACCCACAGTTGGCTGTTTTTATGATCATGCCAGGTGCTGAGTTGTCTTCCACGTGCACATCAGCTTTTACTGCAGAATTCTGCAGCTCATATGGAAGTTAAAAGAAACAGGGGCAGGCCAGCTCCTCCCAATATTGCTGGTCAGCAATATTACGCCTCTGATTTCTATTGAATTAAAATTAGAAATTCTGCAGACAGTGTGAGACTCTATAATTGATATCTTTTCTTTCCTATTACCAATTCATATGTATTCAGAACCCCCCCATCTTCAGTAAAAATAGCCTCCTTTCACAACTTCAAATCCTATGATAGGTTGAGATGATTATTTAAGTCTGCTGCATGGCTGCCAACCTTGACTCCTTTCTAAAACCAACAGATAACAAGTGACTGTGTCACAGGCTTCATTTGCTAACATATTTTCAGTTATTGTCTAAATGCTTGTGACAAAACAAACCATGGGTTTGAAGGAACTGCCGCGCATGCTCTTTCCTACAAGCTTAATTTTCTGGGAACCTAGAGCTAGTAAAGTAAGCTCAATGTGTTAAAAAAAATGCATTGAAGTAAATTTTTGTGCCAAGAGTGGCCTGTGGATCTTTACACCTTCCACTGGATCATTCACAGTCCCAGAATGCAAAATTCTGCTATCCTAGGTTGACCCGGAGGGCATCAGCAATAAAGTAAAACCCCCATGGATAAGATCTAAATATTTTGGCTTTCTTTCTCCGTCAGATTTCATGTGGTTTTAAAAGTAGCCCAAGAACTTGACCCTGACCTTGGTTGGTGTTGGTGTGCCAAAAGTACTAATGGGTGGAAACATCACTGACTCATCCCATTTTGAGAGGTGGTAATAGGCATATGATACCATTTCCGCTGTCTTTGGCCTACACAGAAGCTGGATTTAGAATTGCTTCAAACCACCTTGGGTGACAGAGAACATAGTCCTCTCCTGAAAGGGATCTTGGCCCATAGTTTTACTTCCACATTGTTCCACGTTCTATTTCGGGGTGAATGTTGCCCATGTCCTTCCTTTTCCCATCTCATTCAGCCATTAAATAAATGGCTGCATGAGAGGAACCAGGAAACAGACTCAGCAAGCTCTTGATGTTGCCCCATAAAACTTCCAACAACTTCCCCTGTCAATGTCTTTGAAAGGGCCAAAAAATGCTGTTGTCCTCATGTATATCAAGTGTGCTCTTTGTCTCATGCAATAAAACCATCACAATTTTGCAGAATGATGCCAAGATGGAAGTCTTCTTTTGATATCTCATTATCTTTATCCTTATCTAGGTGAAATTACAACTAAATAAAATCTCTAGTGAATTAGTTACAAATCTCCAAATGAACGTGGGAAAAAGTTACTTGACTGGTTCAAGTTCATAACACAAGTT
Organism: Uropsilus gracilis; assembly: GCA_004024945.1. NCBI lineage: Eukaryota > Metazoa > Chordata > Mammalia > Eulipotyphla > Talpidae > Uropsilus > Uropsilus gracilis. The sequence goes on from PVHY01010594.1 coordinate 5,871, forward strand.
CATAAAGATAGAATAGATGAAGAATTAAGGTCTAATAATTTTCTTCTGGGCTATAATAAAATATACTTTTTCTTGTAACAGAATGTCTAACTCAAATACAAGTGGAAACTGAATAATGTGCTTTTCATTCTTTAAATTGCATCTTGAAAGCCAGGCACGGTGGCTCGTGCTTGTAAGCTTCAGCCTATGAAGCGGCCAGGGCTAGGGATTGCAGTTCGAGTCCTGCCTGGGGCCCATAGTGAGACCTAGTTCCTAGAAAATAGCTGGGTTTGGTGGCGTGTGCCTGTAATCCTGGCTACCTGGGAAGCTGAGGCTGGGGATTGCTTGAGTCTGTGGTACCCTAGACAACAAGAGCCTGCGGTTCCACAGGCAAAATTAGCAAGACCTAGTCTCAAAAATAAATAAATAAACAAATAAACAAGCAAATAAATAAATAAATTGCATCTTGATTCAAACATGATGTTGCTTTAATTAGTTTTAATTTTAGTTTCTTTGCTGATTAAAGGAACTAATATGCACCTGAACCACTGTTTCTAAATTCTTTGCTTATTAATGATCATCTAAGTGTAGAATAAAAGATCAGTGTTTAGGCAAGTGAGCGGTGGTATTGGTATTTTTATTTTTAAAATATTCTATATTTTAAAATATTATATTTAAAATATTCATATTTAAAGTAACTTCATGTCTAAATATTTTACATGCTTTTTTCTACTTTTTTTGATATGGTGCATATTGTCATCCTAACTACAGAAAAGGTAAAGGATTCCAAAATGTTATGTAACGTGTGAAATAATTAGTGCCGTGCCTGGCACATAACACTTTCTCAATAAATAATTAGCTAAAAATATCATTATTTTTCCCAACGTTTCACAAAAGCCACAAAGTGGGAGACCTTGGGTTCAAACTCAAATATAACATGATGTTTTTGCTACTATGCACACATTGCATCCATTTCACACTCAGTTCTATGGACAGAAAATTATTTTAATCTTGTTTATTTGAATAGTGAGAGCAAATACTGTACAAACTGTATTTATCTGTCTCTGCCTCTAACATGAACTTATGTGCATACATACCTGTGTGTCTTATTATTTGTTCTGCTTTGGTTTTGTTCTTAAGTTCACATATTATATTGGTTTTTAGAACATTTTTAGACTAAGATGGGGATTTTTATTCTTGGGATGAGAAAGCCCATCTCTGTGACATGAAATCTGCTCCAGGGAGGGGTGGGGAACTTCCCTAAAAGCAGAAGTTCCTAATGCCCCTGATAACAGAAGGTTGAGTGACACCTCCTTCTAAAAATAGGACTTGCTTGGAGATGGCATGGCTGGACCTTTGGATTTTGTTTTATTTGTAACTAATGTTTGGAAAATGTGTCCAGCATTTACTTTAGAAGTGCTCCAAGGATAGTTAATCAATGAATTATTTGAAAGAAAGCCTAAGAATTTGTACTCGATTTGTAAATTAATAAGTGACAGAGCTGTCCTTTGGGAGGAACCAGAGTTTAATTTACATTATAATGAAGCGATCCAGAGCCAGAGCCGACCTCCCAAATGGCTCCCACAAACACAGATGTTGCAGCTGGGAGAGCCTCCCCAGCACCAGGAAGGCTTCTTTGCAAAGGGAAGAAAGGGAAGTGGCTTAGGAGCCTCAAGAGGCTTCATGTAGTTGCTCCTCCTGCCCCCGTTTTTTGCCTTGTTCTCTCTCAAAATCTAGTTTCAGGCTCAAGTATCTTCTACTTTGACAGAAGGCGCAACGTTGATGAAAGTGTCTCTAGATCACTCCGCTGTTGTTGATATTGAGCCGAACCTCCTACAGCTGTCTGCCTGGATTTGAGAAAAATGAATATAGGGAACACACACAAAAAGGAGTTACTGAATTAGGTCAGAACTCAGCTTTGAAAATGTCTTTAAAGCCCTTTAAATCTCACTGGCATCGTTTCATGCTTCAGTGTCAATGGTCGATTGGGAGGGAATCTCAATCTGGTCCAGGCACGGTCACAGGTTGTGTCATCTAGAAGAGTCTGAATATATTTGAAAGCTTCAGGCCCTGGGTCATGATTATGCCTGCAAGTTCCAGTGCCCAAGCTGGTGAGGAGGTTGTCAGCTTCTGGGGGACTGAACAGCATGTGCAAAGATTTCTGGAGTGCAATTGGGAACAGCTTAGGCTTTGGCAAGCTTAAGACTGAGAGCCAGGGCCTCAAACTGTGACCCAAATTGGCATATGACTCTAAACTTGTTTGTACCATTCTCTTAATTGTTTCATGTGTGATCAGATCTCCCTTCCAAGTTTGAAAGCATGTGCAGACTGAGAGCCTGCTATTTTTGATTTCCCAAAAGTCTGCCAGAGTCATCAGCTTACCTTGCTGACTGACAGTCGCTACAAGCAGTGACTTCAGCTGTAAATAAAGAACAATAGTTTACCTTCCAAGTATGATAGGGGCGTGTTGCGTGATGTCATACCCCTTAGTATTACATTGATCACTAAGATAGAAATAACCTGTGAGGCAGAAATGAGCCACGTGCGCTCAATATCTGGGAATCTTGGTGGGAGAGGCTTATTGTTTTCAAACAGGGGTCAGTACCAGCAGTCCCAGAGAGCAAGTGTTGAGGCCTTGAGGCCACATACTTCACTGACCATCAGTACACAGGCAAACATTCATTCAAACACATATTCTTGAATTTAGGTGTTAAATATGGTGTGGCAGGTGCAATGCTCAGTACTGTGAACACAGGTGAATATGCACCTAGAGATCACACAGATTTGTGCATGTTATCATATCAAGCTTAATACCACATGGAAGTGGTCTTTGAAAAGAGGGAAATTGAGTTAGCTTTCAGTACAGACCTTGCCACCTATTATTGGTTGTATGATTTGGATTCTTGACTCTGTTTCATCATCTGTCAATGGAGAAAAATCCTTATCTTTTAGTACTGCTGGAGGAGGAAAATAAGAACCGTTTAGCTGAGGCAAGCTCACATGGTACCTCTGGTCAACTCTCAAAAACCATTTGCTTCCTTGCTCTGTGTGATCCTCAGAGACAATCAAATCAATAGCTCACTGAGAAAGGATGAAGAACCCCATCTAAGAAATAGCACTTTTTTCTTGATCTAAATCCCTTGTTTCAGTTATTTATTCACCATATGTTTCTAGAACATGGTTAAGCAGAGATAGTGAATTGTCACTTTCAAGTGTATCCTGTCTCCTAGCAAGAGCATTGGGCTAACAAGAGCATTGGGCTAACCAGCCTGCACATTAGCCCAGCTCCGGGTAAGATGCTTCCTATTCAACTCCCTTGAGTATGAACATTAAATGATGTTTGTACCATCACTAGTTTCAGGGTTTCAAGTGCAGTTCTAAAGCCTAGTCATGACCTAATGCAATGACTCCTTTTGGTATGTGATCACCTTATTCTTTTTTTTTTTTTAATGTAGAAATCAAAGAATTGGGATTGTAAGAACTGCAGTTCTAGAGAATTTTTTTTGTTTTGTTAAGGTTGTGTCTTCTGTCAAGTGTGGTCAACCTGAGACTTAAATGATTTGGGGGGGGGGGGGAGCATGGCTAGGTTTGTCTTCTTTTCAAAAAATGTAGTAATGACAAAGTAGAGCTAAGAGTTAATGGGGAACCAGTGTTAATCCTTGAATAGTAAAATGAGATAAGAAAAATGTTTAATTCACTTGATACGAATTTGTTGAATTAAAGATGGAAGACACTTTAAGTAGGAAGTCAAATGTGTGTGTTCTTTTTAAATCCTTTATAAGATGGACTTGGAAGAGTAAACACAATGAATTGTATCAGATCACTGTAGAGAAATAAAACTCTAGTGGATTGAAATTTATTTGGATATCTTTTCCTTTAGACAAATTCATCTCCTTTTGTGAAACTTTCTTGATTTAGTTGGGTTTTAAATTCGAAGGAAAAACTAATTCCATCTGACCAAATTGTTATTGTTATATGTAGCTTGTTCACATGTCAACATAAATTTCTGACATTTTCTTACAATTAAACACTCAACCCTTGGATCATGCTCTTGCAGAATTTGTGTGTGGAAGCCAGCCACCTCTCTCCTGCCTCCATTTTGCTCTTCTAGCAGAGTCTCTCTCTCTCTTTCTCGCTCTTTCTTGGTTTGCAACATTGCTGGTGATTTACAGGTATGGGCTCTCCTTCCCATGTTACACACCAACCCACCACCAAAACACTATAGTCCTCCACCATAATCCACTCTGCCCTCTCACCATTTTATTCTCTTCCCTTCTCTTTCTCTTCTTGTAGTCTCAGTTCTGCAGTCAGATTTCTAGGGTTTGTTTCACACTTGGCTTTATCTGGCTCCATGTTGGTTTCTCTGTATTCTGCATGTAAATGAATTTGTCTTTCTCCCTTTTTACTTTTTTCACTTAGTATAACCTCCTCCAGGTCCATTCATGTTATCACAAATGGCAAGAGTTTATCTTTTTGATAGCTAAATAGTATCCTATTGTGTATATAGCCACATCTTCCTATCCACTCATCTCTTTTGAGCTACATAGGGGACTTCCATAGTGTGGCTATCAAAAACAGAAGTATAAGTCTCTTAAATCACAGGTTCTTGCAACATGGGCCTCCTCTTACATAGTCACAGTATTAGCAAGGTGTTTCTAGAGGTCTGTTTGAGGACCTGCTGCATACTTTCAGGCTCTTTCCTCCCTGACCCCCCTTTGTCCTCTCTCTTGTTCTCTCTCTCTCTCTCTCTATATATATATATACACATACATACATACATATATGTATACATACATACATATACATATTTCATTGTGTATATGTACCACATTTCTGTGTCCACTTCTTATATATAAATATATATATATATATATACACATTTCTATACATATGTTTATGTGGAGTGGATACAAAAGATGTGGCACATATACACAACAAAATACATATGTATATATATACGTATGTATGTATTTGTGAAGTTTCCATTTCTAAGGGAGTATCGTATGAATGTTCACTTACATTCTGAAAGGTTGGAAATGATTCCATTAGCAAGTTTAAGCCCTGGCTTCTAGTGAACTTATAGTGATGGAAGCACAAAGTGATTTAATGCTTTTTTAATGCTTTATCTAGTCTTATCTGGCAAGTTGTAAGAGACACCAGCTAAAGCCTGACCAACTAATCTCTAGTTCTGGGCCCTGGTCCTGAACTAATTTATGTTCCCTTTGATTCCTGTTGAATATTGGTTTTTTTAGGAGACCTGTGGGTCAGTCACTGCCACAATAGACAGCTTTTGACAAGTATTTTTATGTCCACAGGGAGTCTACTTTTTCTCTCTAAAGTGTGGCATCCTTAGTTTACGGGGCCTACTGTGGTGTTTGACCTGCCCAGGGGATGAGGCAGAGAGCCAAAAATAAACCAACTTTAGCAGAAAACACTGACAGCTGGAGCACCACAAAGTCTATAAATGCACTTGTTACTCATCTACTATGCCTGTTGGGCAAGCTAGGTATGTGGCCGACTTACATCTTGTAGAGGAAAGATTTCCTAGGCCGGCCTCCCAGTGGAACCTGAGATGAGGAATCAGATGAGGTGATGAGGTCGGCATCCAGAGCACTAAGTGTGTGATTAGTTTAGCTGTGGTTTGAAAGAGGAGACCTACTATCTCAGTGGAACTGGAAGGCTTGGATGGGTCCATATGGGCCCTTGTTGGTTCAACATGCGAATGGGAATTATAAGAATCTGTATACCAATTGGTTGCTAAGGTTCTCTTTAAAAGTTTCTAATGCAGGTTGTCATCATCTAGAGAAAGCAGAGTCATCTGTACGAGGCAAAGCCAATTGCAATGCTAACATAGCTCATAGGACCATAAATTGGGCAGGAAATGTCATGTAATGAACATCAACATGTCGGAAATCTCTAGTTTAAAACTGTAGAACAAGATGACTCTTGTTTATGATTTTCAGTCATTTATTTAACTGTCTCTCTTTTTTGAATAAATCTTTATTGAGGTAACATTGATTTATGATGTTATATACATTTCAAGTGTACAGCATTTTAGTTTGACATCTGCACACATGATATCATGATCATGACCAAAAACCTAGTTCCTGCCCATCATCAAGCAGTTCACTGCTTTGCCCATTTTACCCACCTCTAACCTCCTTCCCTTCAGGTAAACAACATATTTTCTGTAATCACTGGATTTTGTTTTGTTTTTCACTTGCTTTGTTTCTACGTATTCTACATATAAGTGAAAACACATGGTGCTTCTTTCTCCTTCTGATTTAGTTCACTTAGCAGTTTATTTACTCTCGAGATCCATCCATGTTGTTGCAAATGGCCAGACTTCATCTTTTCTGGTAATAACTGAGTAGTATTTCATTGTGTATATGTACCACATCTTCTGTATCCACTCCTTGATCAGCACATAGGATGTTTCCACATCTTACCTACTGTGAATAATGTTGCAAGACAAATGTAGCAATGTTGTCAATCATTGTTTTTGTATTGTTCAGCTAAACAAAACAAATAAATATCCAAAAGTGGAATAGTTGTCCACACTTGTACAATGTACTTCTGAACACAAAGCTGATGCGACCTCTTCTGTAGTTAAAGCTTTGCTAGTTCCTGTCATCTGTGGAGGATGTGGAGGAAAGTCCAAGCTCCATCTGGGACACACTTCATCCTCTCTCCTCTTCTCCAGCCTTGTATATCTGACATGACTCTTTTTGTACTTCACATTTTTGCAATTCTAAACTGTGCTTCGGTTCTCGGGCCATTTTACAGTTTTGGTTTTTTTTTTTTTGCCTTTGCACAAGTTCTCCCTTTATTTTGAATACTTTCTCCGTTTCTAGTCCTCTCAATTAAGTTCTGTTTATTTTTCAAAATCAAACCCAGACATCATCTCATCTAAGGAGATTTCTTAACATGGGTCACTCTTTCCACCTTTGCAGTGCTGTTCTTTCCTCATATAGCAGATTCTGAGTGCTTTCTTCATAACACCATGAGGAGTTCAGCAAAATATTGCTAAACCAGCAATTGCTTTTGCTATAAGTAGTTTTTCTTTAGGTAACAATTTCCAACTTCCTATCCTCCATGTTAAGTGAAGAGTTAATGTATTCTCTAAATTGCCTTTATTATTTGTATAATTGGTCTTTCTGTCTGCCATGTCTACTAGCCTAACTATATAGAAGACATATCTGTATCTTTCCCATTTCTCTACTAAAACTCAAAAGCGGTGACTGAATAAACAAAATGAAAGTACTGGTCCTCAAATAGAGAAGCTTTTGTAAGATAAAAATAACACAAGGTTTAAGATACACACTAAGAAAGATCAATGAGTATCTATTTTGGGGTGAAAAAGAAGTCAACTAATTTGGACTGAATTTTGGAAGTAAATATGACTGAGCAGAGTAAGTTTCACTAGCTGATAAAAGGTCCCTCAAGGTGGCCTGACTTTTGCAAATTCAGCACAGAGCACAGTCCAGGGCCTCACCCTCCATCATGTAGATTCTAAAACAATGTTATCGTTGTTAATGCAGCCACCCAATTTGGAGATACTAACGTGTGCACCCCGCAGGCAAAGAAGACTAAGCTAAAATTCTGATGGCTTCCTTTAGAGAAAGGGAAAAAACCTATTGTTAAGAAGACTGAATATCTACATCTTCTGGTCAGTGCTTAAAAAGGAAATTATTAAGTAAAGGTAGATCTCGGAGTAGAATCACAACAGCATCGTTGAGTAGACAGTCACCTGTCTGTGCCCACCTCCACACCTGTTACTGTGCAGGACAGCCATTGGCACCTTCCCCCCTAGGTAATTTTACTCTGGTCAATGTATATCTCCTCTGTGTTCCTAATTTCTATTTCCGGACAACCCATTTAGAAAAACCCATATTTTCCTTAGATTTGGCAATAACTTCTATCAGCTGCTCTGGTCTGTGCTCCATCCAATTATTCATCTAAAACTACTTTGAAAATGTCTGCCCTCACATGTTACCAACAATCTAAACTCTCAGGCCTTTCCCTCATTTCCAGTGTCTTAGATGACCCAACTTCTGCCACAGGGCACTTACTTGCTCTGGAGGAAAGATGGGGACTGAGAAAGAGGCTTTTGGAAGAATCAGTGTTAGGCTCTCCAGGGAGGGGTGGTTGGTGAGTGGGATGTTGGCACCAAGTATAGAAGCACACAGTTTGACTTCAGAGTCATTTGGGACTTGAGTAACTGCTTAGGTTTGCTAAGCACATTTTTCTGAAAGTTTTTATCAGCTCACTGGGGAAAATTATAAGGCCCAGAACTCAGCCCTGAATATTTTTAATACGCATACCTTGCTGGCTTTGTCATGGTTTTAACTTGGCTGTCTTTGTGCTGTCCGGAAGTATGACTTGAGCAGGGTCCTCATCGATGAAGTGTTCACTATTTGTGCTATTATGACTACCAAACTCCAGAGCACATTTTAGAAGCTAAAGAAGACCATCATCCAATCATATATATTTTAAATCTTACCCTGTTTATTTGGGGAAGTGAAAAAAGTCATTATTCAGTAATCCTTTTGGAAATTATAATTCTTGCTTCTTAGCAACCAGTGAATCTTAGCAATTACAAGTTCACTAATCTGTCAAAGCTATTACTTGCTATCTTGTTTTAAATGTCCTGATGCTTTAGTACTTGGTTCAAAACTCCCATCTGACAGAGAAAGGGAGTTTGGAGTAGAAGTCAGTATCTTCCCAGTCTGCATGGCTATGCAACCTGGGGCAGGGATATTAACCTCTCTGACCTTAGTTATTCCCTGTGTAGACAGGGGACTGTGTTAATGTCTCCATTCTCTTACAACTTAGCTATGGGGGGGTGGGGGGGTGGGATCTGTGTTGTATTATTCCATTACGTGGATTAAAAACCTGAATTTTTTTCTTTTTTCTTCCCTCTCCCTATCTTGTAAGAGAGTGTAGAGAACACAGAATCTAGTGGACTGGTTCAGTGAAATGCTGACCACTTACTAACTAGTGTGGCCTTAGACCCATCGCTGTACCTCTCAGAGATGTAATTTCTTCTTCTGCAAAATCAGCTTCATAGTCCTTCCATCTCAGGGTACTCATGAGAGTGAGAGAAAGTGAATGCATTGCCAGTAGGATAGATATGATGGTTGTTATTGCTCATTTACCAGGTTGGAGCAGGAGATACAAACACGTTTTTGTGAAGATAGAATTTGAGTGGCGATAACATGCTTTCCAATCATTTAAATAGGAGTCATAAGAATAGGAAGAGATACTCAAAGTCACTTTTAAGGAGTTCATTTATTCTGCCCTTGGGAGGCAGAAGACCTAGGAGAAGGGCTTTAGGGAGGAGTAGCTATTTGCTCTGAGCTCTGAAGGAAAAATCAGCTGTGAAGACTGACTGGACCTTTTGGGAAACACGGCATACATTCTAAATATGGAGAAAAATGTTTTTTCCCTGGTCTACCATCTTCAAAGTTTTGCACTGTTGCCTGATATTTTTTGTTGTCAAACACTCATAATTTTACTGATTGAAGTGATTTGGAAAAAGCACTGAACACAAACTGGAGACAAAGCACCAGACACCATAGATTTCCCACTATGTGATTGTAGTGGTGTGTCCACCATCTTTTCTCCTGTGGAATATTTAAAATTAAGGGAGAGGAAAGCAAACAAAAAACAAAGTTCTTTTTTTGACACAGCACCAACTTCACAATGTAAAAACCCTCTCTCCTTTATATCTTCCTTTACCAAAATAGAATCAAGGGCAAATCCATGGCTCCCTTGTTTCCTGGCTCTGAGTGGTGAAGTGACCCCCCTGGGAATGTGAGAGGTGGTATTCCTGCAGGGCAGTTATAAAGAACCCACCATCTGCACATACTGCCACATACTCCAAAAAACACAGCTTCCAGAACTTTTATGTACTGAAGTCATTGTATTAGCTACTCGAAAAAAAATGATCATTTTGCAAAATATATACAGGCACCAAAATTGAAACTGGGGTACTGCAAACACACATATTTATGTCTGAAGAGTTTTGCATTATACAGGAATAGAGAAACCATTAAAAAATGTTTGCCTCTTGCAGGCAAATAAAACTATCCAGAAAGATCAAATAAAATGTTATTTCAAGGACAGAAATACTCAAGAAAATAATTATTATATGTCTAAGCTATAGCAAGTAACATGTCACCCCAAGTCAACTTGTAATTGAAGCACTGGATTAATGTGTTGCAACGTGATGTTTTCTTAATAAATAGAAAAGTTCTAGAAAATACTAAAGTTCATATTGAGATAGAATGTGCAGTTTTTATTTATATCATCCTAGCCTTCAGCTTATTTTCTTTCTCAATTGTCACTACTGAAAGCTTTTGTCCAAACCCAGAGGGTCTCTCAAGACAAAAAGACCACTCTTCATAAAGAAAACTAATGAGCCAGTTGTGGTAGCGCACGCCTATAATCCCAGCTACCTGGGAGGCTGAGGCTGGAGATCACTTCACAATGAGACAGTCTCTAAAAAAAAAAGAAAAAAAAAGAATAAGCTACTCTGTATACTACCTGCTCCATTTCACAGTTTCCAATAAAACAAAGAGCTTTTTTAAAAATTAATTTATTTTTTCACATTGTTGTCTGCCCCAGGGTTTTCCCACCACCGGTCACCCGTAAATTATTGTCTTAATCTTTTGCGTCATCCCATCCCTTATCTTCCCCCTTCCAACTCTCTTACTCTGTATTTCAGTTCTCTATATTCTCAATATTTCAGTTAGTTTGAAATTTTTCTTGTCTGTTAAAATGAAGAACGTTTAGTTGAGATTAGAACATTACAAAAGCTTCAGACTCGTTGAGCTTCCTGTGCCATTACCATCATCTCAGCAGCAGGAATGTCTATCACCAGCCATCATCATTCAAAAGGAAACATTAAGTGAATTTCTCTTTTCCCTACTTGACATTTTTTTAAGGGTTTTGAAGTAGAAATGTTAAACACAACATGTTCTGACCTAAGGAGTTCTCGTCATGCTGGAGGGCTTGGCAAAGGGGATGGTTAAAGAGCCTTGGAGAATGGAATGCAAGACAGAAAGGGCTTGAGAATGTGGGTCCATCTGGGGGCAAGTAAGGTTCCTTTACCAGCAATGAGTGCCCACTGACCACAGTGTGACAGGAGAGTGGCCAGTTGTCACTCCATCAATCTCTCCTTCCAGATAGCAAGGCTTGGTGACTTAATGAGGTGATAAAGATCAAGAAAACTGACACAGTCAGAGGGTGGGGGTCTGGAAGAGGGGAATTCAGAGAAGGTCAGTCTCCTTTCAACCTCTCTTTGCTTTTAATGTGAGAGAAGTAGCTACTAAGTGAGACCCCCAGAATTAGAGTAAATTTCAGGGGATGTCCACCCTCCTCTGGCATGTCAGAGAAGAGGAAGACTTCACCACACCTGCTATATGAGAGCCTGCAAAACACACACACACACACACGCACGCACACACACACACGTAACACAATCCCCAGGGATCACCATCCTGGATTAAGAAAGTAGCAGGCCCTCATCGTTGCTCATATTACACAAGATTCACTTCTGGGCACTGTGATGTGGTGGTGAAATGTTTAAAAATCTGTGCTGCTGCCTTTATGCCACAGCCATATATTTTGGATCCGATGACCTCACCCCGCCTGGCTTGCCAGGGCTGGCTGGCTTCCAGGAGCAAGCGAGAGGGAGGCGGACAGGAGGAAGGGAAAGCAAGGATCAAGCTGAATGAATTAAAACATTTAATTCTCTTTTAGAATCCAATTATATAATTTGCATAGAGGGTCTGTGTCTTCTTGTTTATCTTTCTCCTTTCCTCCTTCCCTTCCTTCCTTTTTGGAAATGGAGACAGCATTGGTTTATAGTACTGTGTATGATTTAGTTAATTTTTTGATTTAAATACTTTGTGTATATATATATATATATATATATATATATATATATATTTCACATTGTAATCCCTGAGGGTCACCCACCACCTCCCTTTCCTGACTGCACTCACTCGTCCCCCCTCCTCAGCCATGTACTTCAGTTTGGTTGTTAGCTTGTTTTGACTTTTCCTCCTGACCTTTTGTTTGTTTTTTCTATGTTCCATATATTAGGGAAACCATTTGGTTTCTGTCTTTTTTCTTTTTGACTTGTTTCTGCTAATATGATTTCTTCTAGGTACATCCATGTTATCATAAAGTCATCAAATTTGTCATTTTTAATTGGTAATATTCCATTATGTATATTTACCACATCTTTTTTCATCCAATCATCTGTTTTGGGACATTTGGGTTGTTTTCATGTCCTTGCAATTATAAATAGTGCTGCAGTAAAAATCTGAGCACAGTTGCTCCTTTGTACACACATTCAGGTCTCCTTTGGGTAGATTCCCAGAAGAGTGATTGCTGGGTCAAATGGTAATTCCATTTTCATTAGTTTGAAGGTCCTCCACACAACTTTCCATAGTGGCTGGACCAGTTTGCATTCCCACCAGCAGTATAAGAGTGTTCCTTTCTCTCCACATCCACACCAGCACTTGTTGCCCGTTTTTTTGCTGTGTATGATTTAGACATACACTCACCTAACAGCAAAGCTCCCACAGCCTGTTCCTGACTTCATATTCCCTCCCTTCTTCCTTCCTTTTTTTTTCTTCTTCCTTTCTGTCTTTTCTCTCAACTGCTCCTGGGACATAAGTCTAGAAAATCTCTAAGCATGAAAACTCTGAACTCATTCACTGGGTCACAAGTAAGCTACATATAGGGTTTCAAATGAGTAGAATGAGATGGGACTCAACTGAGCTCTCCGCTGTCAACGTTTTATTTCTCACAGCTTTTCTCTCTGCCCTTACTCTTTCCTCTTAAAAATTAAAAAAAAAATCACTTCCATTTCGTGTCTACCATTTGTCTCCTCCCTGATTCTGTGCCCCTAAGGGTGTCTCTGAGGTGTCCACTGGCATACTTTGAATGGATCTGTTATAGGTCTCAGGGTAGGGATGGGGGAGGGGCAGAAGGAGAAGAAAAACTGCTTCTCCATATTATGTACAACTGTTTTAGGTAAAACACACACACACTTTCATGTTTACTCATGTTTTAATTTTAGTTTATGGATTTATAGATTAAGAACAAATATTGAAATAATATCACTTTCTATTTTCCCTAACTTGATAACCATTGTTCACTAAAGAAATAGGCAAGTGACTAATCTTTCAAGCACAGAAGACCCATGGATTATTTGATATTCTATGGCAGAATTTTTTAATCAAGAAAATGTTTTTTCACACAATTTACATTCATAGGGTGCTCAAATATGTACTCCAGTATACTTGGGAATCAGACTATTAAAAATGCAAGAATGGAGGGGAAAACACACTTTTTAAGTTTTAGTTTTTATTCTTTGTCAAAGTTGCATGTGCCTACTTTAAAGAGCCAAAATCATTTTAGAAGACAGACTTGCAATGAAAGTCATTGATACTGGATTTCCCAAAGGAAGCATTTTTACATTTGACTATATATTGTCTTATTTCTAAAACACACACACACACACACACCCCACATACTTATTGTGTTATTTTTTCATTATATTTTAGCTATAGGCATTATCAATTGCCTTACCCTGTGGAAGATGTTACCTTCCCTATTTGCTACTGTTAAGTCCTCACAGTCCTTGTTTGCCCTTACCTCTCCCAGAGCAATTATATCGTATTACAACTGAACCAATATTCAGTACTTAGATTATAAAGCTAAACCTTTTACTATGCTATGAGTACTTTTTCTTTTTTTTAAGACTAGGTCTCCCTATTTTTGCCCGTGGAACTGCAGGCTCATGTTGCCCAGGGTACCATGGACTCAAGCAATCCCCAGCCTCAGCTTCCCAGGTAGCTGGGATTACAGTCGTGTGCCACCATGCCCAGCTATTTTTTTGGAACTAGGTCTCACTGTGTTGCCCCGAGCGGGACTCGAACCGCGATCCCTAGCCCCAGCTGCTTCATAGGCTGAAGCTTACAGGCACGAGCCACCGTGCCCGGCTTAATTTTCCTTTCTTGTATAATTTTTTTCTCCTTAGAATTAACTGCTTTCTTTTCTTTATAGTATTCTAAATATATGTCACTAATTCATGAACAGACTCCTGTCTAAAAAACCTTTTGATATTTTAAAACATATCAGGAGTTCTAGCCATATCATAGGCTTGGGAGATAGCATTCCCAGAGCCTCTGGATTGGTTCTAATTTGGACTACTGGGTCTTTGCCAGGTGAATGACTATCACCTGGAATCTCCCTTTTATAGTCATGCTGGGATACTCCTTTCCTGTCTCTTCAATTCATCTCTGTTTCCTGTATTCCACCTCTCCCTTTTTCTTGATCATCTTCCTCACCCTTATGGCACCCTTCTTCCAGTTGCTTCCTGAGAAAGGAAAGGAAATCCCAATCTTGATTTGAGTTAGTGTACTTGATAGCATCTTTGTTCTATTACTCATCTATCAGTCATCTAAGTATATAGCATTCTGGAACTATTTTCTGAGAAGTCCCTCGTCATTCAGATTTTTTTATTCTTTGTATGTAGCGTTTTCTCCTAGAAACTTATAAGAGATTCTTTGGTAGCATTTCATGATGTTGTGTTTGACTTGGGCATATCCTTTTTAAGCTATAACCTTTGGCCTTCAATTATGGGAAATTATCTTGAATTGTTTACTTGTTGATTTATTTCTCTCAATTACGCTGTCATTCTGAAATTTTTATTATTCAGATATTGGACCATTTTTATGTATTATTTAAATTTTTTAGCTTTTCCTCTCTATTATTTTCATCTTTTGTGTCTTACTACTTAAACTACTAGTTTCTAGGAGAGTCTAGAAAATGTACTCTATATTACCTTCCACATTCTCTATTGAACTATTCATTGCTACAGAGACATTTCTTACTTTCAAGACTCTTCTTTTTTTATCATCCTATTTCTGTTACATGACTTTCACATTGCTCTGGAGATACTAGTGATTGAGTTGCTTAATATTTTCCTTTCCTGGCATCGTCTCTGTGTTTGCCTTCTGCTTGTTTTGGTCTTGTCTCTTACCATAGAGACTTTCCTTGGCATCAGGAGACCAGTTTCCTTGATTATGCACTCACTATGGGCTATTTCTTGGATAAGCCTGAATAGCATCATCTCTACTGACTAGTTAATTAGAAGCTCCCCATCTCCTTCCAAGAAGGTTTAAAGTCCAACTGCCAGAGTCCTGGGAACCCAGATAGGAGGTGACTGGGGACAGATGGCTATCTGAAAACTCAGCAGTTAATCTTCCACTGAAATCCCCATTTCCCATGTGACACACCCAACTCAACTGTGCCTGTTGTCCTGGAGAGTGAAAAGAACATCTGCTTGACTGTTGGGAATAAGAAATGGTATGGGGAAGTTCTAAGTTCTTCTTAAAGAGACTTTGAACTAGTTTTCCTGTTTTCATTTCTACCCTCATTCTTACTTCAAGTTGGTTCTATTCCCACTAATTCTTCAGGAACTGTTACAAAGCAAATTGCATTGCTTCTTGGCTTTCTCCATTGCTTACCTAGCAGCCAGCATCCCCAGGTCTTGTTTGTTTGCAGAAACTATTTTAAAAGTTACGTCTTTATAACTGAGGGACAATAAATGTCTAATAATTATCCACCTTTGGAGTACAATATGAGCAGTTGTTGAGAATTGAAAACAATTGAAACATTGTTTTGAGATAATAGGGCCCCAAACTAGGAGTACATGTATGGAGCAACTATAGTTATGATATTCTACAAAGAGAATACATTGCTTTATAGAATAAATAAACAAAAAACCAAATAAATAAATAAAATCATTGGCTAATTTTGTGTCTGTGGAAGAAAGTTAGTGTCTGAGCCTAAGCCACAGGTTCTGGGGCACCACTAGAGACATCATCCTTGAGCAAGAGCAAGATGTGAGCTGGGCAAGGGACACAGTAATTACTGAAGCCCTCTCACCATACTCCATCAGCAGTAGACAATACAGAACTTCTTAAAGACAAGACTGAACTTGTAGGGCTGCAAGTTGTTGTCCGTATCTTATATCTTGCTACATGTGAAGACAAAAGGATGAACAAGTCATCCAAGATCCATGTTCATTGAAAAGGAAGCGGAGCTAATACTCGTAGGAAGAGAAACAAATGATGTGGGTCTGCTGCCTTAGTGTAAAACACCCAGTAAATTTGTGCTGTGAAAGAGATTAGTCAAGAATCTGCTAATTTCCGAAACCTGAGGACCATGTCTCTGCTCCAAGTGCTGGGATTGCTTGTGGGACCCTGGGACTGCCTTGGAGAAACCCTGTTACGGCCAAGTTTTAAGGTGTGTAAACCTCAGCTGCCTTTTGAGTAAACTAAAAGAGTGCATTTTGAGAAAAATATGTAACAGTTTCACAATTTAGGCTAAGAGGGGGAAAGATTTAAGGGGGTAGAAGTGTTGGTGGGTGAAACTTTTTAAATAAGAAATTGAAGATAAAGAGATTCAATAGGGAAGTGTTATAATAAGGAACAGCATAAAAAATAGTTGGGATTTCACAAAAGCAGAGAAGCACAAAAGCAGAAAACAAATACTTTAAGAATGTACACACTGGTGAACTAATACAAGTCTTGAGAATGTATTCATTTGTCCTTTGGGAAACCTTAATTCTCCAAGAATCCTCACCTGTATGGATCTGCTTGGGCATGCTGTATCTACCTTAATTCAAGCAGGCATCACACTGAGTTGCAATTAGAGCCACTTACCTAGCTTAGAATTTAAAATTCTTGAGGACCGTGTTTCAGAGCTCAGCCACGAAAGACCATCCATAAATAAGTACTCTGTTTCCGCTGAGTCATCAAGTGAACTAGCAAAAGCCCATCCTCAAGCTCCAATTCCATCTTACTGGGTAAACACATTACAGACCTCTGTCTGGGGGAAAGACAACGGAGCTGAGGCTTCTCACTGGCCTCTGCAAGCTCTCCTTGGTTGGCTGTGACCCAGGGATATTTGGCAAGATATAGACATCTATGCTCTCTGCATTCCAAAATAACTAGGAAAAATATGACTGCTTTTCAGATGCATTGATGGAACATTCACATGAACACAAAGGGTACGAGGCATGACCCTAATTTCCACCTGCAGCCCAGCCCAGCTTGGGTCAACCTTCCAAGGTAGATGGAGTGCCACTTGCCTAGAGCAAGACATGGAAGTCCCTCAGCCTGCACTCATGTGCTCTGTCCATAGATTGCAGTCAAGTCCATACGTAGTAAATGTCTTGAAGTTTTACTGACTCTCTCCTGACCTTACTCCATGGGCAGAGGTGTATAGCCATGAAGTGGGGTGATTGGCAGCTGCAGAGTTGCTTACTGAGCTATGGTCTGAGGGTGGCCATTGCTGGGCAAGTTCATTGATCTTCAGTGTCCAATATCCAGTAGACCCAGTTCTTTTTATTTAAAGGGAAAAAGCAAAGCAACAACAATTTGAAATGAAATACTGTCACCCATTGTATCTCCTCCACTCTTGTTCACTACTTCCATCCTCTGCACCCCAGGTAACCTCATTTTAGTTTTCAGTGTCCACGAGTCTAGTTTTCTTTTGTTCCATTTACCCATCTGCTTAGTTTTCCTAGATTGTGTCCATAGGTGAAATCATCCAATATTTGCCTTTCTGACTGATTCTATATAATCATCATGATTTCCTAACTGCTGCAAATGCTGCAAATGGCCACTTTCATCTTTCCTTGTGGCTGAAGAGTGTCCAGTTGTATCCAGGAAATGGTACTGTGACCGCAACTTCTTCATCCAGTCATGTCTCTAAGAGCACTCAGTTGCATCCACATCTTAGCTATTGTAAATAATGTTATTCAACAAGTACCATGATGTGTGTAACTCTTCACATTGATGATTTCATATTCTTCAAGTACATGTGCAGAACTGGGATTGCTGAATTTTATGGTAGTTCTTTTTATTTTTAGTTTGCTTGAAGATCAATAGGCTAGGCCTTATTTATGTTTGTCCTGTCACTTGCCTTTGGTGGAATTTCCTCTTCTCCGCCTACTGTACCCAAGATGCCAGCAATGCTTACACTATCTGTGACTAGTAGTTCCCTAAGTGTGGTCTGAAAATCTATTGGCTGCACTGGGTATGGTGGTGCATGCCTGTAAGCAGCAGCCTAGGAAGCTGCAGTGGGGGCCGGGGGCCGCAATTCGAGTCCCGCTAGGGACAACGTAGCCAGACCTAGTTCCAAAAAAATAGCTGGGCATGGTGGCACGTGCCTGTAATCCCAGCTACCTGGGAAGCTGAGGCTGGGGATTGCTTGAGTCCGTGGTACCCCGGGCAGCATGAGCCTTGCGGTTCCATGGGTAAAAATAGCAAGACCTAGTCTCAAAACAAAACAAAACAAAACAAAACTCAACAAAATTGGATAGTCTTTCTAAAATGGAAATAACATGATATATATGCTGTGTGTGTGTGTGTGTTACAGTTAAGCAAGGGAGAGAATTAGAAATCTAGAGGGGATCCCTTAGTTCTCCTGATAAAGGAAATGACAACTCAGCTTAAGTTCCTTGTCACGTTGGTCATTAACATAATTAAGATTTCTACTTTTCTAATAAATTCAAGTCCTGAGCAAAAGAATGGAACTTACACAACTTTTAAAGGGACTGTACTCTTAGCATTTAGTGGACATTTTTCACATTTTTAGTGGACATTTTAGAAGGTTACTTCTCATAATCTAGAAGAAGAAATTTTTCCTTCTAGTTAAGTCAAACATAGTAAAATTTCAGATGTTTAAAGCTATAGGAAAACAGAGCATTGCAGACAGACACATTTTTTGGCTAAGTGAGACATTCAGTGACTAAAACTAAGCAATTTCAGCATAAATATCAACATCAATGCAAGCAAGGGAGTCAGAGTCAAAAATTCTGAATTCTGATTCATTTCTTTTTTAATGTAGCAATCCCTTAGACCCAAGTCATCCGCTTAGCTAGCAAAACTGCTATTTTGCCTATTTGGAATGTTACTCTTTCTAAAAGAGGACATATTTTTCTGCTTCTACTCAGTTGATTAAAGATGATATAAACCTTTTATATGACACAGGCTCACTATTTTAAATGCCCATTATTTTGCTCAGTTCCAGTAGGAACTTTCATTCCTACTGGACATGTTTGAGCTTTATACTTTCATTAAATGACCCCAGAAGCCTGTCTTTTTCTGCTAAGACTTTCACATTTTAAAATGTTGGCCCTTTAGTCCTTTGCTTTGGTGTTGCATTAACTATCCCCTTCATTTATACAGCTTACGTGTGGCCTGGCATGGTAGCTCGTGCCTGTAAGTTTCAGTCTATGAAGGGCCGGGGCTAGGGATCGCTGTTCGAGTTCCGCCTGGGGCCCGTAGCGAGACCTAGTTCCAAAAAAAATAGCTGGTCGTGGTGGTGCGCGCCTGTAATCCCAGCTACCTGGGAAGCTGAGGCTGGGGATTTCTTGAGTCTGTGGTACCCTGGGCAACAAGAGCCTGCGGTTCCCTGGACAAAAATAGCAAGACCTAGTCTAATATATACAGTATACTTGTTTGTCTATCTCTAATTTTCCATAAACCAAAGAAAAACACTTATTAGAATGGTTTGAAATTGAGCATGTAGACTGATAAAGGTTTCTAGGTAGTGGTGGACAGAAATTATTCTTTTACTGTGCTCCGACCACTCAGAAGACTGTTCTCTAGTGAAAACATTCTGACTAGCTGAGGCAATGCAGCCATATCATGATTTCATTAATAATTGTGTGTGCAGTTAATTAACCCAAGCAGACATCTGACACACCCAGAGTGTGTTCTGGATCTGCTCTCTCTGTTGCATCATCCTGATTGAACAGACTATCCAAACTTTCAGAGGATACATGCTTTTAATGAACCCTTTACCAAGTCATTTTTCTTTCATCTTCTTTGTAAATGTTTACAAGACTAGCCTGTCATTCAAAAGTCTTTGTGCACTCTTTGACAGTGTAACCCAATAGAAAGCAGACAGGGATATGTCCAACAGAGAATCTGATCCCCAGTGTTTTTCTGAAAAGTGTGAGGACATGTGTGTTCTCAGCAAAGAAACTAGAGCAGAGGGCACCACCCCATATTTGTCCTTATTGATGTTCTCCCATCACGGCGACTGCATGACCCGGGTTCAGAGCAGTGACACTGTGGTGCAGTCTCAGCAGCACAGTGGAATGCAGATGCTTAAATATGCAGCCCCATGGATTAGGCCCTCACCCTGTCCAAGGCAGTTATTGGTTCTGGGAATCTTTCTCAAGCTGCTCCCAGGAATGCTTTTAACTTTCATGGTGACTTGGTCCCTCAGGATGAAGACAGTTATCCAAAAAGGAAACATTTTGCTGGGTACCTGGACATACATTCGCACAGGAGAGCAGGAAAATTCATAGTCCGTGAAAAGCTCAACATAAGAAAAGGCTGCTGGGCTTAAATGGAGGTACTGAGCGCAAAAGACCAAAACTCTCTGGCAGCTCCTTGCCTCGTCACCCTGGCCTGATCTTGAATATAAAGAATTATATTTTGAATATAGAAGGTTTTATTTTCACTTTTTAGACAAACTAATCCCCTCCCCCCCTTTTTTTTCAGTTCTTTATATGCTCCTCAGTGCTTAGATGGAAAAAAAACCTCAATTCCCTCAATTCCCATCTGCCCTCCTTTTAAAACATTTTTCCAAGTCAGCTGTGCCACAGACCATTGTATGAATTCCCAACAGCTACAGACTCAGGTTTGAGACCTGGGAACTGCCCACCCAGGGCAGATACTGGGCTTCAGAAGCTGAACAGCAAGGCCTCTGAAAAGTAGGATTGTCTGCTTCCTTATGAATCTCTTGGTCCTCTCTCCATTGTTCAGGCTGAGTCTCCCAGGGCCATCATGACCATTTCTCTGGCCATTTGAGGCCTATTCACCTACTAGGGCTTCAGTTTAAGAGCCAACTGGAGTGAAGAACTGTGCCGTTTTGCCTGAGGCCTGAATGGAAAATTGAGAAAAGATTGGCACTTCAAAAAACAAAACAAAACCTCTAGATCAGGGACCACATTCCAACATCCACCATGTTTCATTAAAACATTAAGATGTTTTAATCTTTCAAACTATACTTGTTATCTGAGGTCACCTCTCATATCCCCTCTTGGTCATTTATAGGTCCCCGAGACTTTTTTAAAAATATTTTTATTTTTGGATTTTGTACAATACATGATTGCATAATTGTTGATCCCCATAGGATTACCCCACCCCACCACTCTCCCTCTGGTCTCTTTGCCTCCTTTCCTTTGTCTCCATGTTTAGCCCTTTAGTCTTTTTGGTCTATTTTTATTTTATTTTATTTTTTAAATATCTTCATTGGCTATTCCGCCTTTGGATTGTATCCATGTTTCTTGTTTCTTGGTAGCTGTTCTTTTTGTTGTTTTCTGCCTCATTTTGCTGCTTCATCCCATTATGTTTCAGGTCTTTAGTTTTGGGGACCTGATTCCCAGTCTTGTGTTTTGGTAGAGCTGCTCCTCCATGGGGACAGTTTTTCATTTTGTGAGCTGAGTATACCTAGCTGGAACTTACATACTCGCTTCATTGCCATCTTCTCTCTCTTTTTCATATATTTTAATAGATACTGGAACATAAGGAAGAAATTGTCTTGCTCATATCTTTCAGGAGAATTTTTAATGAGTTATAAATGAAAATGCAGCCTATGAGACAAAATTTCATTTTACTGACAGTGACATGATGTGACTGATATGCCATATAATGTAAAACAACATGAGGTTGTGTAGGCAGAAGGCTCCATGAGAACTCAAATCAGATACCTACTTTCCAGTCAATTCTGAAGGCTTCCATATGAAAGAATAATAATAGGAAAAGGAGCTTTTTCCAACTTTTCCAGGGAATTGTTTCTACATAAACCCAAATTAGCATAACCAACACCCTTCTCAGAGTGTCATTTATTCTATGAAATGAAAATGGTGTTGGTAAATTTACAAGCGAAGTCTTAGCTTCTCCTTTTCACTTAGTTGCTGTAAAATGAATCTTTCCTGGCATAGATCAAGAAGTGGTAAGCAACGGAATGTGGGATTTGGTAAATATTTATATTAGCAATATCCCTCTTAGTTGTGTAGTGTGACTAAACTGAGAGACCCTGACAAGGAACACAGTGCTGTATGGATGGAAACGCTCTCCTCTGTCTAATACATTAGATATGGAATGAGGTCTCTAAGAGAGTGTTCTGGAAGAGAGGATTTACATGCTCCCTCCTAGATATGTTGTATCAAATCTCAGTGTACAAAAGGCAGTTAGACTCAATTTTGAATTTGTAACATATTGAGTCATAATATTAAGTACTTTTCCAATGTAAGCAATATTCTACATAATAGTTTAGATTAAAGAAGAAAAACCTGCCTTTCCCAGCCTAATCAGGCAGGTTTCTGTCCCTACTGCCTCATCCTTTTCATTTCCTCCCTGACATTCCTCACCTCCCTGCCAATACTTGCCACGTTGCTGTCCTTTTCACACTAAGTTCCTAAAAGGAGATTTAGACTATTGACTGGGGAGGCAGTGTGCAGTCAGGCTCCCTGAGTTCAAGTTCTAGTCTTAACTGTGCTATTTTAGGCAAAGTACCTAATTTTTCTTAGTCTCAGTTTTCTCACCTGTGCAATGAAAGTAATGGCAATCCATCTGAAAAGATTCAGGGGAAAGTGTATTTTTATATTTCTCGTTGAGGTTATATATGGACAATAATAGGAGAATGTGAAGGGCTTAACATAGTGAGTGGTTAATAAATGCCAATCACATATAAAGGCAAATCACAAATTTTTTGTGTTATTATTTCTTCTGAGAAGCATAATAATTAAATTTGTCTCCCATCCTTCAATTTTGAAACACTGAGGAAAGACATACTATATTTTTATTTTAGATTTATAAGATATTACTTAATATCTAGAAAAGTTCTAAAAGTAAATCCAAATGTTTTATACTATCTTGTAGACAAGGCACCAAGTTTTTATAGTTTATCTCTTCATTTGTCACATGCCTTGTATTTGTGTGTGTGTAGAAAATCAAGTATTTATATTCATGAGTCACTTCCTGGACACTTGTGGAACTTAACAGACATTATTTCTAATCCTTCCAAACCATGTCGAGAGAAAAATTTGGTAGCTCTATTTTACATTTTGGAAAACTAAAGGTATGTATCTGGTCTAGATTCAGACAGGGGCTAAGCATTGGAGACACATGGTTGAAACCTAGGCTGTTTCCTTCAGAGTTGGTGTTCTTCCCACCATGACGCATAGTTTATGAATATAGGACTGGTGGTTGCTAAATTCACCTACAGAGATTCAGCATTGTCAATACTAATGATTTGTATGTGTATATTCAAATTTACTGTTATAACTGACAGTGTACTTTATTTTCACAAATAAGAATATTTTGAAAAGTTAGAATTTTAGTACATAATGGTAGTTACATCAGCTATAAAAATACCTAATTAAGCACAATAAAAATGAATAGATGTTCATCTAGCAGAATGTACTGATCAAAAGATCTATCTCTGTGAATTAGGTGATGGCAAGGGGTATATTGGGAGATAATAAATCCTGTCATGCAATCTTTGTTTGATTTAATAGTCCTGTAAAAGAAAAAGAAAAGGTCCTCAGAAAAACAAGTCCTTGGTGGCAAGGAAAATATCACCATATTTAACATGACTCTTGAGGGAAAAATATTCCCTGCTATTCAGATAAATGTAAAAGGTCAGCGAAACACAATCACAGCGGTTGATTCAGCCTGCTGACCTGAGAATGTTCACTTTGAAGGAATGCTAATGGCCCCTATCATAATGCTTTTACTTATTTGGATACTGTTAAAAGCTCCACTTGACAAGCATAATGATGAACTGCACTTTTCCCACTCAAGCAGCACCTGTTTGGGTGATAGACAGCTC
This sequence comes from Uropsilus gracilis, assembly GCA_004024945.1. Classification (NCBI taxonomy): domain Eukaryota; kingdom Metazoa; phylum Chordata; class Mammalia; order Eulipotyphla; family Talpidae; genus Uropsilus; species Uropsilus gracilis. The sequence goes on from PVHY01010594.1 coordinate 29,796, forward strand.
TGTTAAGTTGAAGATTAATTTATTTTCCAAGGGCCATTTTTTTTTTATCTTGCTCTGCAAACCCATGAAGCTCCTGAAAACTTGGCCAACTTATTGTTGATGAACTAATCTCCCAGATGGGGCCTTGGAGGGTACAGGGTATGATAACATCTCTAGTTTATCAGCATAGAACTTCTTTGGCCTCCAGGGGATGAGTTTTCTGTTTTTATTCTAGCATATTTGATTCCAGTGAATGAACAATTTTGTGCTTCAAAAATATCCATGATGATCCATCTAGTTTTATTTTATTTAAAATATAATTAAATTCAAGTGGAAAAACTATAAATGAATAGCTCTAACCCTAACTTAAAGTGCTGTGTTGGGTATGGTTTTGTTCTTGACTTTTTAACAACTCTCTTGTGATTATTTAAAAATTATTTCATTCAATCAAATCAAGCAATTATATTTTATAATTAGAATGTATTTTTCAAAATAAAAGGCATTCCCTTTCCCATTGCTTTTATGGCTTGGAAATATTGAGCTTGTTTAATATTTTTGCAATAAATTAGTATGTTCTTCCAAAATAAAGTGAGATTGATTTGTCTGACAAGGGGAAAGCTTTCTGTAAATTTTAACTTGTGGGGAAAAAAAGACGAACTCTCCCAGAACAAAATTATAGAATCTCTTAAACTCTTAAGAAGAAAAATTTATCAAGAGTTAAATTAAATTGAGCCTGACTTTGAAACATCCTTTAAGAAGTACTGTTTACCTAGCTTAGATCTCTTTGGATTTAGTATTGATTATAAGAGTTTGAGAGGGATCACCTTGTTAGAAAACATCTAGAATTAGCCGGGCACGGTGGCTCGTGCCTGCAAGCTTCAGCCTATGAAGCGGCCGGGGCTAAGGATCGCGGTTCGAGTCCCGCCTGGGTCCCGTAGCGAGACCTAGTTCCAAAAAAATAGCTGGGCGTGGTGGCGCGTGCCTGTAATCCCAGCTACCTGGGAAGCTGAGGCTGGGGATTGCTTGAGTCTGTGGTACCCCGGGCAACGAGAGCCTGGGGGGGTTCCACGGGTAAAAATAGCGAGACCTAGTCTAAAAAAAAAAAAAAAAAAAAAAAAAAAAAAAAAAAAAAAAAAAAAAAAAAAAAAAAAAAAAAAAAAAAAAAGAAAAGAAAGAAAGAAAACATCTAGAATTATACCTTAAAGTGATCTTAAATTTATATGAGCAGGAGATAGACTTTCTTGGGAAGTATTAAATTAAAATTAGAATGTGAAATCTAAACATAGTAGTTTCACTTAGGGTCCCTGCAGGAAATGGGTGGCTTCCTTAGTGGAGTCATTAAAGATATGTAAAGCAGAGCGTAAAGGCACAGGCTGAAGATGATAATGAAACATCCAGAGATGTTGCGCAGGAAGCTGTTTATACCCTTCAGGCTGAAGATGCGCGGAGATGGTGTGTGTTACTGGAAGGTAATGAGAGTTCCCCCGCATGCTAGAGGGGTAAGCAGCGTCTGTTTCCACCCAGGAACAAAGCCACAGCCACACCATGGCCCAGCGGGTTCTCCTGGAAAAGGTCGACCCACTGCTCATTCCCGGTTCTTTGATCTCTTACCAGGGCTTCCCACTGACCAAATCCCACCAAAAGCCAATGGGCAAGGTGCCTGACCAGTGCAGGGCAGTCTGCAGAGGTCTGTCCCTCTGCTGCGCCACGGCAGTGCCAGGGAGGTGGAGGGTGCATCTGCAAGGACAGAGGGAGAATAGCTACCACAGCGTTTTACCATGGCCATAGTTGGATGGGATGGAAACCGCAGACTGGCGTTTGCCTTTCAGGGTTCTTTTATTCATGGGTCTGAAGGTTTTCTTCTACGTTTTGATTCCATTTTTGTCCCACATTCTGTGCTCGAGTATGATGTACTCCTAGCCACAAGACTTTTAGGTTAAAGTTTGCTTAGTACCAAGTTTTGAATAGTTCGTTTCCATCCAGATTCCTCCCTTTGACGTCATTCTTATGACCCTGACTGCATGATTTCGCGCTTGAGATGGGATGGCTTCCATCAGCTCAGTGAGCTAAGCAGCTCTCTCCTAAACTGATCACCTGCATCTCCTTCTTACACTCACCTTGGCAATGGGAAGGGATTTCATGCTTTATTTTAATGGGAAGTCACTTTCTGATCAGGGTCAAATTCAAATCACAATGCCCAATAATTATTTTTAATGTCTATCAATTTCAGCATCTGCCTTACCCCATTCTTTTTTCTTTGTTTCTTTTATTCTAGTTTCTTTAACCATGGTTTTACTTTCATTTTCCCCTCCTGTGTAGTTATAGTGTCACCAATTAAATCTTGACACTGTGGTACATAGTACATCGTGTGTGCAAGAGCTCTGAGAAGTGTATATGATTGTCTTCTAGATGAAGAAGTTGATTAAAAGCAGGGCTGATTTTTTAACTTGTAGATAGTTTTACTTCTCCCAAGTAGAAGTTTCTCAAGAGTGGCAGCATTTTTTTTTTAAAACAAGTTATATGGCTTTAACTCTTGCTTCCTTTTCTGCTCTACCCAGATTCGAAGCCAGAGTAAAGCCTCTGGATCTGGACTCTGTGAAGGGGATGAGGTGGTTTCTATCAATGGCAACCCGTGTGCAGACCTCACCTACCCTGAAGTCATCAAGCTCATGGAGAGTGTAGCAGACTCTCTACATATGCTCATCAAAAGGTACAAAAGCTTTATTGGAATCTGTCTTTCTTCTTGACTCTTGAAACCACATAATGTGTCAAGTGTGGCTTCTATTACATATTTAATTTATCGCTGATGGGGGAGTTGGGAATCCCCTGCAAAAAATCAGTATGCTCTGACAGAACAACAAAAGAATGACAAATGTCAAAAAGAATGGCAATTCTAATCTACTAAATTTTCTGGTTAATTGAGAATTAGCTTGAAAAAAATCTTTGTTTTAAAAACTCAGGATCACCAAACTGTAGTTCCAGGGTTCACAGATGAATTAAACATGTTTAAATGTTAAACCATCACACTTTACAATGTTGTTTATAGAGAGAGAGAAAGAGGATGTATAGGATGGGGGAAAGAACCAAAAAATCCATAGAAACTGTCGAATTTCTACTGGTCAGAAATCAATATTTGGGTGAGCAAATTAGAATGGGTGAGTTGGTTAGAACGGAAGTTTTGGCCGTTTTCTACTGCAAGTCACCATTTGATCTCTTTGAATACTACCATCCCTTACTTGATTGCTTTAGTCAACTTTAAGCATGGAAACAGTAGGGAGAGCAGATGCAAAAAACTATCAACATTTTTATACTGTGTAATCACAGTTCAAACCTTCCAGTCTTTGCAAGCTTGGCCCTGGCCCTTGAGTTCTCATAAACCCAAAAGCAAAGCTCTGGCTTCCTTCGGGAAGATGTAGAGGATGCTTCACAGAGAATCCTGATGCCCTCCAGGCATTGCCTTAATTCAGAAACTACAGCTTTATCCCTCTCCTAATCATTTGCTATATTCTGTTTCTCTCCAAATGTGAGCTCACCTTAGCCAAAATCTTTTGACAATAAGAGAAGCCTAGCATTATTCTTAAAACCCCCTATCCCTACACACTTATCCATCCAACCCAGTGTTGAAGACCTAGGGTCCTACCTATTCATCACACTGCCATCTGTGTTTTGAAAACACCTGACAGGAAGACTGCTTTTCTAACCACAGTGACGGTGGCAGGCATCTAACACATTTGAAGATTGTGTTCTCTGTGAAGCTTTCATCACCTCCAAAATGGGAGAAAAATCTTCTCTAACATATTCCCCTTTTAGTGTCTTTACTCATTGAATGAGACCAGTTTCTTTGGAACACATTTGTGGTCTGGGACATCCCCCTGTTAGTTCTTGTTTTGGTTGCCATTCTTGCATTGGGAAATCTTGGGAGTTTAAACCTGAATCTTAGGTTCAGATTCACTTTCAAAAGGAAATGACTAGTTCTCTGCTTCATTCATTCATTCTTTCTTATGCTTTTCATAACTGGAATCCTGAGTATTATAAACATTTTCTCTTAATTATTTTTACATTTTGCAAAAAATACATACTGATATGATGAGATCAACATGACATCTTGAATTAAAATCAGCCCAAATATAATCATCATCATCACCACCCCTCTCGTTACCTGAACATGGTTACCTGGAATTAGATGTTAGAGCTCATTCAGCTGTCTGTCATCTGCCACTAGGACAGGGTGGTTTACTTTTTTCCTATGAGTTATTGCCTAGAAATAGTTGGCCAAGACTAGCATAATGGACACTTTTAACATTAAGTCTCTATTATATTGTGTTTTATTAAAATGTTAAGACCAAAAGAAGGTACTAAGGTAACTATGACATATAAATTGTGGAATTGAGTACCTATGTAAACTGGATGGAAATGACTATTTTAAAGTATAAAACTTTAATCTCAGGAGCTTTTACAATTTCTATTCATGTATATCTGTTTTACTTGGGCTACCAATAAATGTTAACATTTATCTGACCCATTTGCCTGCACCGCAGTCTGTAAGGTTGGAATGACTTCAAGCTATTCTCTTCTCAGCTTCATAAGTGATTGCTAACATAATTCTAAGTGATTTAATCTACTTCCATCCCGAGGCCTTCCTAAATTAAAACTCTCTGACCTTTTGGTACCCTCAAATTCAGCTGCAGAGAGTATATTCATCATTTTCAAATATAAGAAAGATCTAATTTGCAGTCATCATATTTTTAAAATGCTGTTTTAATGGTTCTGTATTACCAGAGAGCTATAATAGATGACTTGCATAGAGAAAACTGCCTTTCATTAGATTATTAGCTTCTTTTGTTTAGTTTTATTTTGCTAAGGGTAGTCAAAAGCAAATTTGGGAGTATTTATTTAGAACATGGGTCTTAAATTCTGCTACTATATAAAATCTGAGACAAATTCTTGCAATAGAGTAAAAGTAGGGGGTCATTCCCCTCAACTGATGAGCCTGCATTCATCAGGGTGCCTTTTTAGGGAGGAAGAAAGGGGCAGAAGAGTAATAGCTGTATCCTTTAAAAAAAAACAAAAAAACAAAAAACAAAAACAAACCAAAAACCTACAAATGTGAGAAATGAAGGCACCTCCTACAGCTGTCCAATGAATAATGTCCTAAAAGAAGCTAAAAGTTTTAGAGCTTTAGCACAAAGTTGTTTATCCCCTAAACTGACATTGCTTCTTGCAAGCACAGATTTGCAGGACCACTTGGGAATGGTTAAATCCCAAATCAAGGACGAGGCTGAACAGCTCTGGGCTCCTTAAATGGGAGATAGAGGAACATTCTGACTTCAGAGAGTCTGAAAGAAAATGCTCCAAGAGACAGGTTCAAATAGGAGAAGGGGAGGCATCTCATATTATAAATACTCTATGACTCAATGATTCATTGCAGCATGGAAAGGATTTCATTTTACACAAGAGTTCTGGGCGAGGGTCCACTTCTTACAAAACACATGCTCACTAGCACTTAAAAAACAGCTTCTATTTCATCCCTTTCAAGAAAGCACAGCCTCTAAAAGTATTTCTTGAATTATTTGTATATTAATATGCCTCTGAAGCTGCTAAGTATGTTTATATGACCTTATAATATCCAGACCTAAACTCAGTCAATAAGAGTGAAACTCTGTCGTATTATAACAAGTAAGATTTTTTTAAATACCTGAATAATTATAGATAAAAGGTCTACAGATAGCTAGAGCCTGTGCTTTAAATATGTGTGTGTGAATTTAAGATGCATTTATCATAATCCTTATTGAGCATTTTTGCTTTGCTTTAAAGAGCAGTTTATTTGGAAAATCTTGAAATAATGCAAGCATGTTGCCAATTTCTGTTTTAAAGTATGTTGCAGTTGACATTTGGGAGGAAATATTTGACTCTCCTCGTGTATTAGACGTCATAAAAGTGTCAGGGAGTTCTCTGGCAGGGGTAACGTGCTCTGATTTAACTGTCTGGGATGATTTTTCTGTGTGCAGACCATCCAGTGGGATTAGTGAGACTGTGATCTCTGAAGCAGAAAACAAAGACCATGAACTTCTCACCCAGGAGGGCTGTGTGCAAAGTACCATCCTGCAGATCCGCCCGGCCCCGGCAAGCCTGCACAGAGAGCTGTGTGCCCCCCCAGCGGAGAGCAGAGCTCCCTTAGCCAAGGACCAAGGAAGTGGTCCCGACCATTCAGGAAACAAAAAAGAAGAAACAGGCCTGAGCTGCCATGTGGCCCCCCACATGCCCGACCCCCAGAGAGGATGCTTAGCAGAGGAGATTGTCTTCAGGGAGAAGGCCGATGCTGGGCAGCCGGGCCATGTGATCGAGCTACAGCTGTCTCTGTCCCCAGAGAGACCACAGGGCACAAGTACCCCTATTATAGCCCTCCTGGGAGCTGAAAAGTCTAAGCTGCCTGTCCCAGACCCTGCCTTCCAACCCGATGGAACAGCCCACCTAAATTCAGCCCTTGCTAATGAGCCGGAGGACCCTTCTCTGAAGTCCAGCAAGATAATCCAGTTCTCCAGAGGCGAAGGCTTGAGAGTCATCCAGAGAAGTGAATCAGGAGACCCGGGGCAGCCCCACGTGGAAGTGATCCTCGACTGCTGTGACAGGCAGAAGACAGAAGGGTGCAGGCTGCCGGCAGCAAGGGGGTGTGTGGATTCTCCAGGGGAAGGAGGGCAGTCAGAAGCACCTCCTTCTCTGGTATCCTTTGCAGTCTCATCAGAAGGCACAGAGCAGGGAGAAGACCCGCGCTCAGAAAGGGATCACAGCAGACCTCACAAGCACCGAGCACGCCACGCACGTAAGTCCTGCCTGGGGTCATGCAGGGCTGTGGCAAGGGGCCTGGGAGCTTGAGGCATTTGCTGCTGCCATAGCATGGATTTTTTTTAACCCTTATCCTTAAAGCGTTTTTCTTATGTCTCTCATCTAAATAAAAGTCTGCTTTTACATAAAGTTCTGCTAATGCACAAAATAACAGAAGTGAATTTGTAGGGAACTCCACTATCTGCACTGGAAGCAACAAGTTTGAATTCTCTAGCTTCTAGTTCTCTGAATTTTCCAGATTTAAATGTTTTCCATGCCCTTGCTTTTAATCCCACACAAGGCACAGGAACTGTTAAGAGAAAATGTTATTGTCACTGTGCCTTTTGGATTTGTCTCCAAATGTTTGTAATAGTCTATGTTAAAATAACCCACTAGAGTATGGAAGTCATGTGGGCTCTTGAGTTTAAATGTCAAAAAGGCTCGGGTCTGCTGCTAAGAGGCATCTTTAAAACACAGGCTCCACCGCTGATATTAGAAGCAGACCCCTGTTTTGAAAAAAGTCATTGTGCAGCCTGATGATGCTTGCAGAAGTGAGTTTGATGGACAAGGACATGTGGAATACTGAGCAGATACATGATCCTTGCAGTGTTGTAAAGTTTCACTATACTGCAGCACTTCCATCTACCTTCTAGACACAGAAAGCAGTTTCCCGGCCCTTGGGGCAGCATTTCAGAATCTCCAGCTTAAAATTCAAGGTTTTTCAAGTCATGTTGTTTGACCCAGGGGAGTGGTGATAGAAAGGAGGGTAAGAATGGCAGTTAGGTGTTAGGATTTTTGTTACCTTCTCTTTAGTTACATATGTGTATGTGTGTGTAGACACAAATTTTGGAATTTCACCTTAGGATGTGAAGGATGGCAGGTAGAGGCATTTGAATGCATGTATGATATACAACAGCAATAAACTGAGTTGTTCAAAGTGTGTTTAAGTACTGGATACCTAAAACTTAAAGAATGTTTTATAAGCCAACAATAAAAATGCATTTAAGGTGGAACAAAAGACATTGGCCAAGATTATAGATGTCTTTTTAAAAAGAAGGCAGTGAGAGCCCTCAGAAAAATTGTACCTTAAAGCTTCTAGTCCATTTTATTCCTTTCAAAGCATATTTTTAGCATCAGCATTTGTAGCTTATCAGCAAATGCTGTTAATCATTCTGTACACTTTAAGCATCTGTATTTGTCTTCATATTTATAGCATATTAAACAAGTGTATAAATGCAGCACTCACATACTTTACATGTTGGCTGTTAAGTCAGCAACAACTGCAACTGTGACTGTCAATTTAATTGTAAGTTGTATAACACCAGACCAAAAGGAACAGTTTTCAGGAATGACCAGCCTTTTTATTATTTTCTCTCAAAAGAAAACTTGATCTGTCTCTTTGTATAGAACTATTTTCTCCAATTATATTTTATTTCTAAAAAAAATTGATCATTAGGTCTGATGTTTTTTCCCAGTGTCAAAAGAATTAATTTTTGATTTTCAGTTTTTTCCCCTGAAATTTCCTCTTAACTATTTTGAGGAACTCAAAACTTTTTTTTGTGAATCATCCTCATTATCATTGAATATGTTATATAACTAACTAATGCTCTAAATTAATTTACCAGAAATTTATTTGTATAGCAATAATAACATTTTAAATTTAAATTTACTTTAAAACTATCAAACATTATTTTAAATGATTTAATTTCTACCCAGTTGTTATTCATATTTAAAAGGGTGACTGATAATATAATTTAAAAACTTCCCAAGATTTATACTTATTCTTGATGCGGTTGATGTAGTTTTCTATTTCCAAAATATCAATAAATTAACAAACGTATCTAGACCTGCTTTGTAGCCAAAATTCCTTGTACATATTCACAATCATCTAGTATTCTGAATTATTTTAAGTATTGAGACTAAATAATGTTAATTATTAACATTGGTTTGTCATCAGTTGCTATTAATTTTCTTTTTTATAATTTATATCAATTAAGTAACTTAGGAGATTCAAAATAAAAAAAACTTTATATATTTAAATTCATTACATTAAAACTCTTAAGTCAGCCGGGCACGGTGGCTCGTGCTTGTAAGCTTCAGCCTATGAAGCAGCCAGGGCTAGGGATTGTGGTTCGAGTCCCGCCTGGGGCCCGTAGCAAGACCTAGTTCCAAAAAAATAGCTGGGCGTGGTGGTGCATGCCTGTAATCCCAGCTACCTGGGAAGCTGAGGCTGGGGATTGCTTGAGTCTGTGGTACCCCGGGCAATGAGAGCCTGTGGTTCCACGGGCAAAAATAGCAAGACCTAGTCTCAAAAACAAAACAAAACAAAAACCTCTTAAGTCAGTTACACTTTCTTCACCCCATCTCCCCCAGCCTAGGCTTCTAAACAGTGCTTCTTTTGGAGCTACCTGGTGGAGATAACTCTAGTATGAACACAATTAAAAGAATAAATTATTATTTTTAAAATTAAAAATGCTTGGAAACAACTTTATATCGACCTGTAATTTTTAAACATGGAAATCCAAGATTCGTTTTTCAGAAAGTACTGGCCTTAAATCACTTCCTTTGTAGTTTTGATGACATTCTATTAATTAACATTTACTAACGAGTTTTTTGATTGTTAAAGGCAAGGAGTCTATCAAAAACAAATCATGTAATAGATTCTAATGAACACACACACAAATGTTTGCATGAGCATCACATCTCAAATGAAACAGAAGTGTGTGTATGTATATATATGTATATATCATATAGGTATGTGTACATACGGATATATCATACACGTGTATATATCATATATGTATGCATCACACGTGTACATGTGTATATATATCATATATGTGTATATATATCACTGTAGAAGTATAAATCTCAAAAACGAGTTGGAAATGAGTTGGAGCCCTTCAAAGTTCAGCAGCCGACTGAAAACCACGCTTCCCGCATAGCAATTCCCCCGCGGCAAGAGTCCGTCTCTGGCTTGCCAAGGGGTCTTCCTTGAGCACCTCGACTCAGCGGCTCTTTCTTTCTCCCCCAGGGCTCCGGAGGAGTGAAAGCCTTTCGGAGAAGCAGGTGAAAGAAGCCAAGTCTAAATGCAAGAGCATCGCCCTCCTCCTCACAGACGCCCCCAACCCCAACTCCAAGGGGGTGTTGATGTTTAAGAAGCGCCGCCGGCGGGCCAGGAAATACACCCTCATCAGCTACGGCACCGGAGAGCTCGAGCGGGAGCCCGAGGACCAGGAGGAGGAGGAGGGCGACGCCCCCGAGGACGCCAGCGAGGCCACCTTTCTGGGCGCCAGCGAGTCCGAGGTGGATGAAGAGCTCCTGTCCGACGTGGACGACCAGACCCAGGCGGTGAACTTCGACTGGGACTCCGGACTCGTGGACATTGAGAAGAAAGCCCACCGAGGCGACCAGATGGAGATGCTGCCGGACACCGCGGGCAAGGGGGCGCTCATGTTCGCCAAGAGGAGGGAGCGGATGGAGCAGATCGCGGCCCAGCAGGACGAGGAGCGCGTGGGGGCCCCGCTGGCCCCGCAGGCCCCGCCGGCCCGGGAGCCGGACGCTGCCCAGACGGACTGCCTGCGGACCCTGACCTCGTACCAGAGGCAGGAGCAAGAGGCGGTGCGCGTGCAGAGCTCTGCCAGCCGGAGCTACGTCCAGGTGAGCCAGGGCCTGGGCCACGTGCCCCAGCAGAACGGCTTCAGCGGCGGGGCGGACACAGCGGAAGCCCAGCGGATGACCCCCACGAACAGGACGGCCAAGCCCTTCCCGGGGGCTGGGAACCAGCCGGCCACCTCCTTCTCCCCGGCCCGCGGCCTGACCAGCCCTGTGGCGGACTTCCCAGCGCCGCCTCCCTACTCGGCGGTCACCCCTCCACCCGAGGCCTTCGCCCGGTCGGCGTCTGGTGCCCTGGCTGGCCCAGCCCCGCCGCCGCCCTGGCCGCAGCCCGCCCCATGGTCCCAGCCGGCCTTGTACGACACCTCGGAGCGCATCGCATCACGGGACGAGAGGATCGCCGTGCCGGCCAAGAGGACCGGCATCTTGCAGGAGGCCAAGCGAAGAAGCACGACCAAGCCCATGTTCACCTTCAAAGAGCCCAAGGTCAGCCCCAACCCCGAACTCTTGTCGCTGCTGCAGAACGCCGAAGGCAAGCGCGGCGGTGCGGGCGCGGGCGCGGGCGGCGACTCCGGGCCCGAGGAGGACTATCTGAGCCTGGGTGCAGAGGCCTGCAACTTCATGCAGAGCAACGCAGCCGCCAAGCAGAAGACCCCACCGCCAGTGGCCCCGAAGCCTGCGGTCAGGTCCTCCTCCCAGCCCAGCACCCCGGTGTCTCCATCCTGGTCGCCAGGAGCGGCTCCCACCCAGCCGCCGGCCTTTCCCCCGTCCGGCCTCTCCCAGGGCATCGTGGTCTCCTCCGTCAAAGTGGCCCAGCCGGCTTACCCTCCCGCTCGGCCCGCCAGCGTCCAGAACCTGGCCGGTCCCTTCAGAGGACCGCAGGCGGCCGTGGCTGGTTCGAGTTACGCGCCCAAGCCAACCCCTGCGGCCTCGGTCGTATACGCCGGGCAGGCCGGGCAGGCCGGGCAGGCCACTGCACCGGCCAGCGAGCTCCCAGGGATGAGCGGCAGGGGGGCGCAGCTCTTCGCTAAGAGGCAGTCGAGGATGCAGAAGTACGTGGTGGATTCCGACACTGTCCAGGCCCACGCGGCGCGCGCCCAGTCGCCCACGCCGTCTCTCCCCGCCGGCTGGAAATACTCCTCCAACGTGCGAGCGCCGCCGCCTATTGCCTACAACCCCATCCACTCCCCCTCCTACCCGCTGGCCGCCCTCAAGTCTCAGCCCTCCGGCCCGCAGGCCCCCAAGACGAGCAAGAAGAAGGGCAAGAAGCCCCTCAACGCTTTGGATGTCATGAAGCACCAGCCCTATCAGCTCAACGCATCCTTGTTCACTTTCCAACCGCCGGACCCCAAGGAGAGCCTCCTCCGAAGGGCACCCGTCAAGGTCAATGCCACGCCAGCCCTGAAACAAGCTCTCCCTCCGCAGCCAGTGAGTGCCGGCTCGCCCACCAGCGCGCGGGCTTCCTCCGTGTACTCGGTCCCGGCCTACAGCTCCCCGCCTGCCTTCTACGCAGAGGCCACCTCCCCGGTCAGTGCGTCCCCGGTGCCGGCCGGCCTGTCCAGCCCGCCCAAGCAAGAGGCAGCCTCAACGCCTTACTTTGTCGCGCCCAGGCCGAAGTTCTCAGCCAAGAAAAGTGGTGTCGCAGTCCAGGTGTGGAAACCTTCCATTGTGGAGGAGTAATTGGTAGCTGAAGCTGTGTCCACTTTGCTTGAAACCAGTTGTTTGCCGTGTTCCTTGAGTCCCTGAGAATGCCTAGCAGGTCCTCGACTTACTTAATGTCACATGTCCCCTTCCGATCAGGGTCCAAGGAGCCTATTTTCAATGCATAAAAGCTCAGGTTGACTTGAAATCTCTCTCTCTCCTCACTCAGACAACCCAGGGGGCCCCCACGTAGACATGTGTGGTTCTATTAAGTAAGTGGGACACTTAGGGTGTATCTGTTAGCCACAAGAAAGACAGAGAAGGGTGTTGTGAAACACCAGGACACAGCCTTTATGTCACAACTGCTGCGCTTCCAATGGTGAAACTCAAGTGTAGTGAGACTGTAACAGGACTTGACAGAGATTTCCTTTTTAAGTAGTGCTTTCTCTCTGTTACTAACGTTAAGGGATAAGGCATGTATTGAGGCCAGGGTCAGCTCTGCTCTCTCCACCTCAGCCACCGGCTTGCTGTCTCGGAGACGCTGCCGTGGCAATTGCTTCAGTGTCCGCAGGTGGGTGAGAAGGAGAAAGGATGTCATGATTACTGAGCACTTATGTATTGGGTTCCTGGCCAGACATTTTACATGCACGAACTCATCTTAGAAGACATCGTTACAGGAGAGGGACAAGAAGGATAATGACCTTTTGTGATTGATTCCAGTCCTCCCTCCCCACTTACGATTCAAGAACATCTGATTGCCCGTGAAAGTCCAAGTTTTCCTTGGCTGAGGCAAGTGGTAGAGTTAAGCAGAATGGGTTCTCGCAGAGAAAGGTGAGCAGGAGGTAGACAGAGGTACCTGTGACTACTGTTTCCCCTCGGGAAACCACATGCTTGGGGCATGCAGGGTGGGTGATAAGAGGGGCTGACTGTGAAGCAGAGGGTCCCCCCTGCGTGGGAGGAAACTGTAAGGTGAGACGTACAATGACTAGAGCCATTTCTGAGTGACCTCACAGATCTTTTTTCTTGTGTTTCTTCTGCTTTTTTGCTTTTCCCACTGTTCCTTGCAATTCTGCTCTTGCACCTTTGCTTTGTTATTTATATTTGATGGACCAGGAGGAGTCAGGCAAGGTTACCTTGTAGACTTGGATTGGCTGCAAACCATGCTATCATCCAGCTGGCTATGAAGCTATTAACGGCATTGACAGTAAACCTGAAGACCTTTCTTATAGCTATTTTTTAAGTCTGAGTCTGACCAACTGTGGAAGGTATTCAACGTGAATGAATGTAAAGAACCACAGAGCATCCCTAACAGCTCCAAGGAAACCTACCTTCTCGATACAGGAGATATGCTTAGAGACCACTCACACAAATGTGTGTTGTTTGAAGGTACATGGTACCATTTCAAGTCTCTGGAAAATCTGTATTCCTCTTCTTTCTCTGCTGTCACTGCTATGTTTTTCGCTGTCCTATTAAAACACTACTTTCTTCTTTGTCTGTTCAATGTATGTATTTTTTAAAACCTTCCTTCTATGAGCTACCCTGCCTATGTTGTTTCTGATATTTCTCTTATCTCACTCCCAGAAGACCTCAATTTCCTTTTTGGGTGAGTATGTCCATCCCTCCGTCCCTTGTAAAGCTCAAAACATGGGTATTTCTAAAGCACAAGGCACAAAGAGGAACAACAAGTCAGCAGCAGAACAAAGGTGTCGATTCTTCTGCTTTTTCTTCGAGAAAACCTTCCATGCCTTTGGTGGTGGTTTGCCTAGAAGTTAAAAACCACAGGATGCAGCTGGGTCTCTTATTTGCCTTTTTAGGAAATCAATTAGCAGATTAATACAGGATAAAGGAAAAAGCAATCTATCCATTATATAACGCTATTGTGTGCCCTACTTGTTCCCTGCAAAGGAAGTCCGTTGCAGGCTGTGTATTTTGCATTCTTTTCTAATAGAACAACTAAACAAGGCTTTTTAAGGTGAAGCAGGAAAGGAGATCATTTTATTGACTTTGCATTCTTAACATAGCATTTAAAGAACGGCATGGTGTAGAGGCCAGAGAATGGAACACAGGGTAGTACTGAACTGAGATCATCAGTTCAAAAGTAGCCTAGGGTGGTCATAACCCAGGAGTGTTCCCAGTTGTCCTGTGGTCTGTGGTATGTGGGAATGAGAAGTGTGTTCGGCCCATTTCCTGTTGGCAGGTGGCAGTCTGAGCGGGACCTCTGTCTGCATTGGGTGACCCAAGACATAACTACCCCATCTGGGCCTGTCGGGGTTCCTTCAAAGCCAGCATGCAGTCAGAGCTTCCATGGCTTGAACTGGCAACTGGTGGCTAGGCTCTCATCTGGACCCACATGCCACCCAGTTGACTCCACTGGCCTTGCCGGCAGACCAAGCCATCTAAGGTGGAAGCAGCCCTGTTTCTGTTGGAGCTGTGGGGATGATGTCAGTGAGATGGGCAGGTGACTTAGAATTCACAACCTCAGCTTTGCTCCCTCTGGGTCCCGTTGCCAACTGGGTGTGGCCGACTTTGCTGTGGTGGCAGATGTGGGATTGGTGGGTTGGCTGGTTGTGGGACTTGAAGCGGCAGGTTTTGTGTAGTTTTCTGTACCTTACCCCTTGCCTTGCCTTGTCCTCTGTTAGCTTACGATGCAGCAGCAGCCATCATTTACTAAGAGCTAGTGTGTCTGATGCCTTCTGTAAATGATTCCCGAAAGGCTGCTGCATGGTTTACAGGCCCTGGAATCGAAAAAAAGAAGCCGCTACAGTGGCTGATTGACCACGGGACCTTATGCAAATTTCTTTCCACAAGTTTCCCCTCAGTAATGTCTCCAACCTCTCTCCCTGACAGGGGTCTTGTGCTTCAGCAAGTGTGCACATAGATACTCTAGGGAGACAGGTGCTGTGTGCATAGGAACAACTTATTCCTCTCAGTCTTCTAGGAGCAAGAGCCAAGTCACAGAACCGGTAAGATGGGGAATCTGAGCGTTGCCATCTTTACCTTAGGACATGGACAGTTTTATTTCTACTATTTTTCTACCATTTCAAGAACAGACACATTCTGTTCTGAGAAGGGAAAAGCACACTTTCTGCATCTTAACTCCTGGTTGATCATTTAAAGGAGGCGTTTTCAGGGAGGTGTTTTATGAGACGTACTTGGGTGGTCATTCTGAAGCATATAAATGTTTGCGCAACGTGATGTATCTAATGTGGTTACCATGACTGTTCTGGTGTGACCAGCCCCTTCCAATGAGTAGGTTCTGCCAGGTAGCCCTGTGTCATCTAGCCTGGCAGCAGGAGACACACCTGAGACATAGAAGACAAATGATCTACACCCACAGTGGGTGACTCACATGCGGGCCATTGTCCTGTTTACGGTTCTAGGTTAAAGAGCTGTAAAGTCATTTTGCTGTCCACCAGCATATGAAGTCTTGACTCTGTCTTTTCCAGTCATGCCTCATGGAGAAGACACTTGTCAGTGTCTGAGTTTGGATTTAATCTTTTGAACCAAAGCTCCTCGCTGTGTATCATTTCATCCAGTTATAAGTTAGAGAAGCTCCCAGCACCCGAATTCTTGTGGGTGAGTTCCTGAAACATGTTTCTGTTTCATGAATCACCACGGCCACAGCAGGAAGGGTATTAGAAGTCCTGGCCATCAAACAGAAGTGATTGTTTTCAGAAAAGATAAATGCTTCGAATACTTGCAGAGGGACGCAGTGGGCTATGCGCTCACTCCCTCCAAAGATCAGAGTCGCCGAGTTTGTTTTAAAAAGTGTGATGGGTTCATGAGAAATATTTGTATATTCTAAAAACCAACGTGATATTCCCAGAAACGCTGACCCTTGCTGGTCTCATGTCCCCTTATCGCTGGACCCTGGGGGACACAAGGACTCATGTAACACTTCAGCGCTGCTGAGTTCATCAACAAGTTTCTGGGAAAAGGCAGAATTGAATTCTTTAGACTTCCCACCCGGGTTGGCGGAGGGCCAAAAAACGAACTAGTAAATTCCCATCAGACCAAAGCACCCTGCAAAATGGCTGAGAGCCTGTCTCTAGACAGGCTTTTTTCATGTCTCTAGACATGATTTTTTTTTTTTAATGGAGCTTCAGACCAATAAAAAATACTCTTTGAGAAGATCCCCCAAGCCAAAGCTATTCTTTCCTTGATATTATCAAGTGCCAGCAGTTTCTTAGACTTTCCCATTAATGTGTTTTTATGTTCAGGGTGTATACTACACTACCGTTTGAACTTGGAAATCATAGGATTTACTACTCAAAAGCAAGGAATACAGAGAACTTTAATTTAAAAAAATAGCAACTCCTGTCAGACACTTCTCAAACTGCTGATTTTATCAAAGAGCTACAAGCAAATAAAGTAAATCACTGTAAAGAGAGAAAGTTAAACTTACATAGCTATGCATCATTGAAGTAAGTTTTTGGTTACTGATACACAAACTTTAAAAATTTCTCATTTTGGATTCTAAATATAAAACGCTTCATGTTAATCTCATTCTTGACATGTTTCTTGAAATTACATGTGTTCAAACTGATGAAACATACCTTCAAGGTCCCTAATAAAAATAATCACAAGGACCTACTTTCCTGCCTGCTTTCCTTCCTCGGCCTGATAATAATATTTAATATAATAACTTCCAGATGTGCCAGGGAGGAATCCTGTTATCAAAGCCCTCTCTTTCTTAAGCTCCTGTTACTGATTTGTTTGCAGGGGAAAAAAATTATCAAAGGCTGCAATTGGTTCTGAGTCGGAAAGAAATACACATTCTAGGAACAAATGGAGAAGAAAGTTCTTCATAGTAACCATCAAGGAGTGAATTGCTTTCTTCTTTCCTCAGAAGACATTTTAGATGTCCAGGAATCTTTGATACCTTTGTTTGATGGAATATTCTGTTCTCAAGTCCGCCTAGAGGCCCAAGTCAGGCGTAGGGTGAGGCTAAAGGTCCGCCTAGAGGCCCAAGTCAGGCGTAGGGTGAGGCTAAAGGAAGCAGTGTTAGCTTCAAGTCACCAAGAGAACTTAGACAGGTGGTGGGTGGCCTGGTGGACTCAGTCTCTACTTGGTTCCACAAACTGTGATAAATATTTTCCACAGTTACAGTCACCAGTAACTAAGCACAAACTCGGCCCTGAATAGTGCCCAGTACCTTATATAGATTAGCTCTTTTAATCAGTAGTCTTTTAAAGAAAGGTACCAATGTTATTCCCCATATACAAATACTAAATTGGGTAGGTACAGGAGGCTGACGTGCCTACCCAAGATGGTGCCAGGCGAGGCAACAGATCCCAGATGCAGCCTGAATGTACACTCTGAATGCACACACTGAGATTCTACTTACCCCCAGGACTGACCTAAGAGGGAAGGTTATTATTCCTATTACACAGAGGAGGTATCTGGACCTCAGAGAAACTAAGCAAAGTATCTGCAAGCTCTGTGTTCTGAATAGCAGGCTAGGTTACACCTAGCTGTGTTCTACCTAGGTTACACCAGCGCTGGGCTTGGCCTGTGAGTTCTCCTGGTTTCTCATTAGACCCCCATGTCCCACTGCCTGGGACCTGTTCACTGACTGTGTGTTCACTAAACGGATGTACTGAGGAAGCCAGTGTGGCTTGAGCCACCGTGAATGACTTTAGAGAGGACCCCACTACTTTCTCAAGAGTTCTCATAAAATCAGGCACCACTCACATTGGAAGGAAAAACAAGTCTCTGAGAAAGAAGCATTTATTTTATAAGGGAAGCAGTGGGACCCGACTGATTTTTATTTTCTGATCTCAGGATGAGTAAGTGATAGTCATGGGCTGGGAGTGGGATGTGAAAAAATACAAGACAAAACCAAGATATTTACACAAAACACAGACTGCCCCTGGCTTTATGCCATTGGGGGAGGGGGGGGAATACAATGCAGGAAACTCCTACGGAGTAATGAGTCAGCATCCAGTTTGGCTTGCTGCTAAACCAAGGACTTGAAACATTTCAACAAGAATAATTCTAAGTAGAATAATGCTGAGAAAAGCACAAGTTTTCAGTGTTTCAATTGCTCTTTAAACAACTGTCACTGGAATTGTAACATTCCAGAAGTTTCTGCCAGTGGAGGGAGCCTTCATTTGTTCTGGACCTGCATGAGGCAAACCTTTCCTGCCACATTATCCTCAGTGGAAGGTTCTCAGCAGCTATTTCTGTCCAAGTCTTTTCAGCAGAGACATCTTATATCTTACTTTTTTTTTTCTCCCAGTAGTTTTTCTCCCTCTTAAACTATTATTGTTACTTTGAAAGCATCTCCTGAGAAACCACTCTCATGGATTCTAAACATGGGTTTGAACATTCCCATCACTAGCTTAAAGGACGGAGGGCATGAACTTCTTGGAAGTTGTATTTGCAGAGCTTTCCTGCTTTAAAATCATAAAGCCAATACTAAAGCGACTATTATGAGGACTCCCTATATGCTAGGCACCAATCCAAATACCAAATGAATAGTCCAAAGATCAACATTTTCAGTCATTACAACATGACTAAAGGATAAAGTCAGTACTATTACCATCCCACTTTACACATGAGAAAACAGGTTAAAAAACATTAAGGAACTTGTCTAAAGTGTCACGCCAGTGTTAGAGGTCAAACTCAAGAACTTTCCTTAATCTCCAAATTACTTAATCTGATCCCAAGAAGACAAAGGTCACAGTGAAAGAATTGTCCCTAGAGTAGATAAGCTTAACTTGTCTCAGAAATAACTCAAAAGGTACCTTAAACCTCACACAAATTAAAATATATTGAAGGAACATCATGTTTCCTAGCCTTAAGCAATAGATATTTTTAAACAAGTACAAGTGGGGGAAAAGCTGTGGTTTTAATTTCCGTGGGTCTTTTTGTTTATAACTTAGTCAATGATAGAGGAAAGAGCATTTTGCTTGTTACCCATGATGCATTAGACCAAGAGTGTCAAAACCCACTTTCAGCTAACTAGTGTCATGGGATTAAGAGTTAGATTCATTTTACACCAAGAATAGTCAGGAGGAGGATGATGAGGAGAAAGTCCTCAAATTCTAGTAACAACCAAACAGAAAAATGTTCTCCCAGATTTTTGATAATTAAAAAGCCACGATTTCAGTGAGGGGAAGCCAAAAGCCATCGTTTATTCAGGAAAGCCCACAAAGGAAGAGAGACAAAGCACCGGGCACTGAGCAGACACAGATACGTGTGCTACTGGTTGAGACTGGACTCAGGCCGAATTGCCTGCATCTGAATCCCAGGCCTGCCTTTTACTAGTGGGAGACTGGATACATGAGTCTGGTTCTCTGTGCCTCAGTTTCCTTAGCTGTGAAACGGAAGCCATACATAATTGGTTAACTCTCAAGTGGTAATTCAATGAGTCAGTTTGTGCTGTGTGTACAGAGAAGTGTTTGGGATGTGGAAAGTGTTCTATGCATTTACTATTAACAGTATTGTCAAGGACCTTCAGAAAACAATAGCTGTGGTTTTGAAACTTGAAAGAGCTACTGTTATAAAGGGGAATAGTATGCACATAACAAGTAGATTTTGGGTGTGTGCTGTCAGTCCTAGTTTAGGAAAACTAATTCAATGACAGTAGGAAAACCCAGAGCAGTACCTGCATAAATCTCACAGTAATTCCAAGGATCTAGTCCTAGGGGTCTGAGAGGTGTTCGTTTCTTCTCTAGCATTTTTCCTCTTACTGAATCTTTACATATTCCTCTGCATGGTCAAATTTTGTTGTGGATATAGTGCCAGTGTTGTTCTCACAAAAATGAGACCAGACTCAGAATCCTGCATTTCAAACAATCATAACAGCAAAAGGGAACCTAGTTTTGAGCTATTATACAGACTAGTGTCCAATATTCAATAAATGAATTGTGGTTTGCTCAGCAATCTGAAGTGAACTCTTGGGGTGGGGGGTGCTTGTGAATTAAATGCATTCTCAGATACCATAGTTGGTATCTTGAGCAAGGTTCTGGTGAGTTAGTGGCAGTGGGCATGGGCCTGCCTCACAGAAAGTGGAGCAGTTGGCATCCCTCCCCACCTTACTCCCCCCCTGCAGACTTCGGAACTGGGGCTCTGACAGGGCCTCACTGACCTCTGCAGGCAGGCAGAGCAGGCAGCTGTCTTCCCTCCTGCCCAGCACTGTCCCAGGACAAAGGGTCAGCAACCTGGCCTTTTTGGAGTAATTGATCCTCTTGCTTGAGAGGCATGATCAGTTTCCAAAAACAGAAAGAGTGAAAACTTGGTCTGAACAGAACAAGCTCCCAGGGCCAGTGATGAAAACAGCTCTCAGGAGCTGAGTGGCTGAGGTGGGGAGGAACCTAAAATTCCAAAGCCTCTTATGCTCCCCAGGGAGTTTTTGTGTGTTTTCTGAAACTTCTAGAATCCTCCTGAGTCAGAAGTAGAAGTTCTTACTGGTCTTTAGGAGGGAAAAATCAACTTAGGCTAAGATTCTGAAAATTTTACCTGAGTCCAAAATTGCTTTGGTTTCAAATGCAATGAAATTTATTTAGTTTTTTTCTATATGTGCCATTTAGTTACCTTTTTCCTAAAAAATTTAAAAAAGTCTAGAACCAAAAATTACTAATGAACAGGTTAAACTAATATAAATAAAATGTCTTACCAGTTCTTCCACAATTAGGATTTTCTAAAACATCACACTGGCCCACTCCATAATGCTTAACAGGTGGTACCAAGCATAACCCTTCCTATAAACCCAAAATGGGATAAATGGACTGTGAATTTTACACTATAGAACATCCTGTGGAATTTTACAACTCATCACTGTCCTTGATATAAAAGGTAAAATATATCACTTAGAAATTCTGGTTTTAATTTTACACTTCAAATCACCAAGGAAAATGATTGCCTTACTATATAGTACTTTCATTTTGGCAAACCACGGCCTCCATCGCCTTCCAAAACACAGATCTCCAACACTGATTCCCAGGAGCAACTAAGACTCACCTCTGAAATTTAGAGGTAGGCCTGGGTGGGACCCAGGAATTATCTTTGTAATACACACCTCTTGGGATGGAAGCTAAAAAGCAGTGAACCGCACTTTGGAAAAACACTTTCCTAACATACAAAGCCCTTAAATCAACTTTATTCTTTAAAGTCCTTAAAGAGTTTTCCTGTCCACACAGTCAGGGGCAGCGAGATTTGTAAGCTGCACCTGTTGCAGACGTCTGAAGGGGCCATCAGCGCTCATCTGGCCGACTTTTCCCCAAATTCCCAGCAGAGGGCAGCAAACTCTCTTCTCCCTCGGAAAATAAGGCGCAGGCGGCCATTCTGAAACGGGCTGCCTATAATTTGCTTTGAACGTTCTTGTTCATTTAATTTTTAAATCATTTAAAAAGAGAGTCTTGAGCTGTGATATTAGCGGGCCCGCTGCTTCTAACCAAGGC